>JANHFO010010350.1:90935-102189 GCA_032468095.1 Pareas carinatus | reverse complement strand
GTGGGACACTTTGAGCCTAGAATATTGAACCTTTTCACAATATTCTAATTTTCTGAGATTGTGAATTTGGGGTTTTTATGAGCTGCAAGCAATAATCATCAAAATTATGACAAATCAAGGCTTTAACTATCTCGCTTTGCATGTAATGAATCTATCTCATATCTCATATATTAGTTTCACCTTTTAAGTTGCATTACTGAAATAAATGAACTTTTGCACGATATTCTATTTTTTCAAGTTTCACCTGTACATTTCGTTTTCAACAATAACAGCACCTGTAAGCTATTTCATTCATTTGGCTCTTCTCACTAACAGGATAGTTTGGTGGGGTTTCTTTAATCCATTTTGCTGCAATCAATGTTACTGAAGGTTTTTAATTAAATTTTCACATGCTTTTTACACAAAATGCAAGGATCTTTGCTGCATTTTTTGTAATGAAACGTTTAGGACAATCACATTGATTCATAGCTACTCAGTACATGTAGAAGTGCCTATGATTCTAAATCTTATTGAGATCTTCACAAACTGCCGAAATTTTGTCCCATGTAGTATCTTTCAAATTCCTAGAAGTCAGCAGAAGCTGTTCTATCTATCTTTCGCATGTCTCTATTGTAACTATTTATAATTATGATGACTATAAACTAAACATAGATAAAATGGATAAAAAATTGTTGCAAACTTACCCTCCATTGAAAATCTGTATATTGTATGAGCCAAAAAGAGGGCTGATAAAATAATAACATATCACTTACATCCTGAACATAACTATTTCAACTTCTTCCATCCAGATGTCACTATAGGGCATTGCAAAGCAAAACAACTAGACACAAGGACAATTTCTCTCCTCATGCGATCACTCTGCTAAAGAGCTAACTTTCACAACACCGTTAAACTACTAGTATGTATCACTATTATCCTTCTCATCTTTCCTATTAACCATTACTTATTACCCGTTCTCTCATTTGTATGACAATTAACTTGTTGCTTGTATCCTACGATATATAATAGTTGTTTTATTTTAATATTCTAGTATGACTTGTAGATTGCTTGCATCCTATGTTTAATTTAATTTAATTTAATTTAATTTAATTTAATTTAATTTAATTTAATTTTTAGATTTATAGACCGCCCTTTAATAATAGACAAATTCCTTGTGTCCAAACACACTTAACCAATAAAAAATACTACTAGTTCTACTACTACTACTTCTTTCTCTTCCTCCTTCTCCTCTTCCCCCTTCCTCCTCCTCTCCTCCTCCTCCTCCATTTTTGTTACCCCTTTTAGCTACATTCCTATAAACTTGAATTAGCAGAACATTTTTCCTGGAGCGTCCAGGTAAAAACTCCTGAAAAAACTATCAGTTTTGACAATCTACAGCTGGATTTAATGCCATTCTTGCTGTGCCCATTAAATCCACAAAACGTTTGGGTTATGTGCATTTGGTCTGTTAATTGTCTGCCCCTGCATTAGAAATTAAAACCATTGTTGGTGGTACTTAATATTAGCTTCATTCATTAAACTGATTGCTAACAAAAATCAGATGAAATTTCTAACTTTAGTTCAAGTTATATGTATTTTGTAGAGCGACCTTGCTGAAGTCTCATGCCCAAAATAAGAATTCTGTAATGTGCTAGTATTAGATATATTTACAATCCACTTGTCTCTTTAACTGGACACTAAAAGTAGGTTGCAGAAATATGGTATCGTCTCAGATCTTTGCTTTCTCGGCTGCTGTGTTGTCATAACTAAGCTGTCAAGGCCTCCTGATATCACTATTCCAAAGATGTAATACTAACATGGAAACCCCCCCAAATGAGATTTCTCTTTAGGGAATCTGCAAGCAATTATTAATTAGAATAAAATTAATAAACTTGCTGTCTGGGTCAAGAGTTGCCTTTATTCCCTCTACAAAAAGGAATAAGGATCCAAGTTAGGAGTTTCATCAAGCAAAGACTGCGCTTGGCTTTTCAGGCCAAAAATTAAAAAATTAAATTTGAAATATATCATTGAAAAAACAAAAATATCATGCGACACCCTTCTTTTAATGGTCTTTTAGTTCAGAAAGCTATTTGAGGAATGAGCCATACTTTTAGCAATAGATTTATCAGTAATTTTGGAAAATTCAGCCTACTTTTCTTCACACATTTCTGGAAATACAACTCCCAGAATTCCATGTCAGCCTGGCCAGTTCATGCGAGTTAAGAATTTCAGAAGTAGAAACTACAATACTTCATTGGCTCCAGATTGGTAAAGGCTGCTACTTGAAACTTTTTATCTGAAACTTCCACAGTCAGCAGTCAGCAGGGGCATTAAAGAAGTACTGTATTTCGGTTTCAGATCTCTAGTATCGGTGGGATCATCGGTGGGATCGGTAACGAGGCAAGCCCTGCTTCCATGTGCAGCTCGGCCTTTTCGTGTTTGTAACCATGACAGAAGTAGCCGGAGAGGAGTTGTGGCAAGCAGTTTACAGGAGCTCATCAACAAGGTTTGACTCTCTAAGGAAACATAAGCCTGCCAATCATGCTTAAGTGTTCTTGTTCCAGCTCCCTGAAAAGTTTCTGTTGTGATCCAAATGTGTGCAATAGTTTCTTCTTATACTCTCTAGATAGCCTACGGTAACTATACTCCATGTTCCTGAATATACTGTCGGGAAGAATTAAGATCTTTATTTTAACTTCATGGTAGATGGTGAAATGTATCTTCTACTTTTCGGGAAAGATTCGCCATATTACTTGCAGGAAATCAGAAATGATTCCCACCGGGCTTACGGAATGCCTTTCATAAAGGGGCATTTAAAATTAGGTTTTCTTGTATCCCTTCATCTGTAGACCTTGGATGCTTTAATAATAACTGCTGGATTGATTACACTGGTTCTAGAGGAAGATGGAACAGTGGTGGATACTGAAGACTTCTTCCAGTCATTAGGGGATAATACACAACTCATGCTTTTGAAGAAGGGACAGAAATGGAAGCCAGTAAGTGTTTCGTTCTAAAGTAGTGCATTCCAACCAGCCACAAGCATGCTATGTTTCTCTTCTTCTGCATGTGTCTCCAATGTTGTACTGCAAATTTCACTGAGTGAAGAAAATGGGGAGAATTGATGCTTTCTGCTTGCCAGCTCAGCTTTTCTGAGGACAGAAGATAGAAAGTTTTATATAAATAAATAATGACCTCAAGATCTATTCAAGGATGCCCAGAACAATGCTTCTCTTCTCACTGTAATTTCCCCCCTACAGTTTATAAAAGTGACCAACAATCAGTCCCTTTCCAAAAACCTTTTATGAAATTCTTTTTTGTTTCTTTGTCATTTTTCTCAGCTCTCATCTTTAGCATTCATTTGATTTATGTCATGTAAGTCTAGCTAGCTCTATCTTCAAAGGAAAGCATTAATGTTCTTATATTCATTACTATTTTTATTACCTAGCTGGCTGTCTTTCTGAATTCTGCAACTCCATGGAATTAATTAAAATTTTACTGAGTAGCAGCAGTAGCAGTCGTAAAAAAAATTACCACTAATAATAGTACTGTTCCATGACATAAATAGGAATAAGATTTTTTCAGATTTATTGTTCACTGTTTAGTCATACCAGCTTCTGGGATGTTTCTACTGAATATTGTTTCTAAACCATAATATATTTTCCCAGTATTTCTTTTATGAAATTTCCTGACTCTACACTTGTAAATGTTTGTATAAATTTCCCACCATTTAGTCTGTTGGTATCAGAGATTTTAGTATATTAAAACATGCCTTGACAAATACATCTGTTCCAAACATAATAGCATACGATTGCAGAAATGGAGGCCCATGAATAAGATGTCAATCTTGTTTTTAGTAGAAGTTAGCAGTGTAAACTTAAGCCTTGTTTTTACGATGATGACACTGGGTCTGCCATTGTCTAATACTATAACCTAATTCACTAGGTTATTGTAGTTATGAGATAATTATGCATTAGTCTTCTGTTTTTGAACGAAAGATGAAATCTAGACCCACATTTCCAAGTTAAAAGAAAGGAAAGAACACAGACTTGTCCCAAACATTCAGTATAGTTTAACAGATATTGCAAATATTTGGGTAAGTAGTTCAATATTTCACACATGTTTTTCTGCATTTTGATATAGGGACCAAATTATGGTATTGCAACAATACAGCAACCAAAGAAAATGGGAGTAGCAAATTTCACATTGGATTTGTACAAACTGAATCCTAAGGACTTCATTGGTTGTCTGAATATTAAAGCTACCTTCTATGAAATCTATTCTGTGTCCTATGACATCAAGTGTATGGGAGCAAAAAGTGTTCTAAGGTAAGGATTTGTTTGCCGCCTGTCTCAATGTAGCACTAGCATTCATTTAGACCAGGATTTCCCAATCTTGGCAACTTTAAGGCGGATCGATTTCAACTCCCAGAATTCCCCAGCCAGCAATGGGAGTTGAAGTCCACCCACCTTAAAGTTGTCAAGATTGGGAAACCCTGATGTAGACATTTACAAGTATACATTTCTAGTGTTGTGTATGGAACAAAATGATCACAGATGTTCTAACAAAACACTACTAATTACTTATGTAATAAAAAATATAGCATTTTCTACTTTTTATTTTAAGAACAGCTTATGGAAGTCTTTGAGTTCTTAAGAGCTAAACTAGGGCAAAGTGTAGCCTTGTGATTTTGTTATCTTAAGCCGGTCAAAGTTTATAAGAGCAGCCCTCCTAGATTAAAAGCCTATCCGGCAAAGGTGCCTTTGAATGACCACGAATAAAATTTGAGCACATCTCACTGAACTGGAGGGATCAAGGTCATTCTATGACTTGTCTATCAGTCTAACCTATTCCAAGGGTGGTTGTGAGGTGACAGTGATGTTTGAATTTAGATACGGTACATTTAATTTTTTGAATCACAGTATTGAAAATCTCCTAATTTTAAAAATGCATAAAACGTTTGGGACTCACTGTTCTGTGCAATTAAAATTTCCACAATCCTCAGACCAGTTTTATTTGCAAAGTTATGATCTTTACAGCATTCCTGTGGTCACAGGATCATGATTTCCATTGCTTCCTGCCTGCTTCTAACAAGCAAAATCAATGGGGAAACCAGCAGGAAATCAAAAGTCACTTTTACTCCTATTTTGCTCATCCATGATAAATAAATATTGACTTATAAAACTGTTTGCCGCTACAGTTATTTTACTATTTATGATAAATACTCTTTTTGGATGGCCATGGAACCATCCAGCATTGGGGCAAAAATATAAAATGTAATATTTAATGTTCTTTTTGGTCACATCAGACTGCATTATCTTTCTCTCAAATGACCAAATGTGTCACAGAGTTGTCTGTTAGCATTTAAAAATAAAAACTATAATCAAGCAAGCAGCCTCATAAAACACTTCTTAAACTGAGAAAATACTAAAAGTCATTAATTCTGCTATCTTGATGTAGTTTACAGTGGAAACTTAAGATGCAGTTATAACATGTCCTTTTCAATAATCAGACTGAATTTAATTAGCAACTGAAAATGTTTTGGATATTGAGGCACTTGATGGTAGTAGTGCCTACAATTTCTCATGAAAGAACTTACTGTGTTAACTATTATTAAATAGGAACAGAAATACATGTCCTTGAATAAAATGGAAGTTGTAACTTATACAATATTTTGACATTTAAAAATATTACTGTAGATCTAGCACTGACGTTTTTCTATGGTGAGTGAAATTAAGATAGACATATAGCAATAGCTTGGTGCAATTGACTTTAATTGAAAAGGACAGTAAAAGTGTTACTTACAATAGCACTACTTTGTATAAACTGAACCATCTTTGTCAGATAATGCATTGCTGTAATCCATGCTCTGATCATCATCCAGTCGGATGTGTGGACTAAGCCAAATGTTACCTTCTTCACAGGAAGATGCTTCGTTTTCTGTCCCAGCTTGCCCAAGTAACAGGGCAGCTTCTTCTCCATACCGGAACCTACTTACTACAAGTAATGGGTGATTATGAAGATGGACAGCTTACGGATGCCAAACACTAGAACAAACAAAAAGAGCGTTTTTAACTTCTTGTCTCTCCAACTAACACTATATGCAGGTTTTGGGAAGGAGAGATTGAGTTACACCATAGTATATTAAATATCTCAAGTTTAGCGTGGTACGTAAATATACTTTAATGTTTAAGCTTTTATTTAAGATAATGATGTCATAATTGTAAATATGGTCGGAATCTTTTTAATGTACTAAATTATTTAAGTTGATGAACTCTTCTGCTGTAAATTTCCAATAGAAAGTTCTTCACACAGCAAAACATGACTCATACTGTCTAAGAACTTTCTTTGATTACCATGTGAGCAGTTGTATTAAACCTCAGAGAAGTTCAACATTAATCTCATTTCTATTTAAAACTTTCTCATTGTTGCTAATCTATTAATAAATGTCACATCTCAGTTAAAAAAATGATGTCTCTTATTTTTCAAGAATACCTCTTAGTTTTTAATCTTAATTGTTCAAACTATGATTATAGTTATTTAAGAAGGCTGATTTTGTCAACACAAAAGTTGCCTAAGTGGATTTGACTTAACAGTTAAACCCAAGATGCTGGGTCTATCATTTGTATTAAGGGTCTATCATTTATATCCTCCTCATGCAGTCTCCCAGGCTGCTTATCAGCATGAGGACAAGCCTTGGCCTCAAAACTGCTAGACTAGCCATGGACAGAAAACATTTCACTAGACAGAAAATATCAAACGTTTTCCCTTTCGCGCCCCCTTCACGAGTTGCATGCCGGAGCACAGAGTGAGAACATTCCATTTCCCTTCTATTGTTCCTTACTTGAACAACAAAGGTACAATTACTATCCTGATTCAAGAAGGATGGAAAGCTGTAAAATATCTATGGAAAATAATTCTTTCAATTGATAGGAAGTTAGCTGAATTAATGTAAGGTACCTGGAGGTTTTTCAGGAAACAATTTTTGGTTTGTTTTTTTTAGGAGCAGCTGGGAGAACCTGAGTCAAGAGCTCCTACGTTCTCTCTATAGCTATGCTTTTATTATTAGTAGCACAACTGAATATAAGGAATCTCTCTTCAGCAGAAACCTGGATGTAATGATCCTATGGAAACAAATCTAGGTGCTTAATAGTGAGCACATCAGATCAATAAGACTGTTCTCCAACCTGTATATCCAGAGCTACTCCAGATTTCAAAGAATAGGGTTGAATTGCAATAGCAGTAACATTCAGAAACTAAAAAAAACCCCACAGCCAGTGGTTTGTAATCTTCTGCTGATAATATAACAAAAGGAAGAAGGTCCCTAGTCCTGCAAAGAAAAGTAAAAGCTTTGTGGCTGCTATAAGACGTAGCTTGAGTATTGACTTGGCCATGAGAGGTCATGAGTAGAGGCAAAAATGTTTGAACACCATGTACTTGTACAATGCTACCTGTAGATGTAATACATTTTAGGCAGGGTTTCCTGAGACCTGAAAATTATTTCAAGGGTTCCTTCAGAGTAAAAATATATATATGAAAAATTGATCTAGGGCACTAATGACTAACCTTTTAGGCACTGAGTGCCCAGACGAATCGCAGCTAATGAGTCGTGGCTCATGATGTCATCACCCGGTGCCGCTACTCTCTGAGTATGCACATGGTCCTGTGACATCATCACCTGGTGCCACTACTCTCTTCTGAGCATGCACATGGCCCTGTGATGTCATTGCCTGGCACTGCTACTCTCATTCTGAGCATGCTCAGCTCTGGGGCAATGCTGAGGCAACTTGGCTTGCATGCCAACAGAGTCGGCTCTACGTGCCTGCTGTGGCATACTTACTACAGGTTTGCCATCACCGGTCTAGGTTATGCTTTGCTTCACAACATAGATGACCAGTTCCAAACAACATATTAAATCTAAATCATGCAGTGTTGCCTAAATCAAACAAGACTTCGATGGCTTACATTGTATCCTATGTAAGTCCTATTAGTGTGGCTTGCTTATTTTGGGCTTTGGGCACCCAGTCCTTGTGGTTTGTAAATCACTTTTAGTATCAAATGTGTTGAGCAACTCAGAATAATTGGCAAACTATGGCTTAACTTAAATGAATCAAGTTTAATAATAGCCCAGTTCTTCATCTTGCTATGACTTAAACTTTTTCCAAGATAACTCAAATGAACAAAGGTTTTCAAAATAACTTCCTCATCTAAAATGGCAGTTTGAGTGTAAGAAGGTTTACCGAGGTTTTAAATAGATATTATCTATTATTTCTTTGTGAAATGTATTTATTTGAAAAGACAATGCAAAATGAAATCTGCAAATGTCTCCCATGCTGTTGACAGCTAATGGAAAATAGAAGTATGCAGAAATAACTGAATTTATCAAGAGTCTCTTGTACAGTTTCCTTACCCAGTTCTTTTTTAAAAAGCATGTGAAATTAAATTGAAACAGTTTCAAGTAGAATATTCAATCTCTGCATTGTCATGCATTAATCTATTCATGACTGCATGCATTTATCTGAAACTACACAAATAGTTTTAGGTAACAAATGGACACTACATATAACAATTCCTCTGTAGTTCTTCGGCTCCATGAAACAAAGTAGCAATTAGACAACATTAACAGAATTTATTTCATTCCACAACTACCACCACCATTGAACTGAAGGGGTGTTCTGTAGTTTCAACAGGAATATTGTAACAACATATTAAGGCATTAACAATTCTATAGAACACATAGTTTCTGACACATCAAGAGTAAACTTCTTCCTTTAGCTGGATAACCTGAGACACAACACTGTATGTAGCCCCAGGCCTATTTGAGCCTCTGAAGTTCTCCGTGGCTATGGTTGCTGAATTTGAGTGATGCAATTTCTTGGTGTTTTACAGCAGGAAGCCATGAAACTAGTCTAAACCCTAATGGAGGGTAGGTATTGCAGAAAACCCCTATACTTCTTCTCAAAATCATGTCTGGCCAACATGACATACATCTTGGTTCAAAACAAATGTTTATTTACCCTTCAAAAAAACATAAGGGTCATCTCCCACCTCTAGTCACTTGTTTAGTCATTCAGTCACTTTCAATTTGGGGCTTCCTCTGAAGAGCATTCAGAAGCTGTAACTAGTCTAGAATCAGGTTGCTTGAATATTTATGGGTGAACTTTGAGACATTCATATAACACTCCATCTAGAGATATGTACCGTTTCCCTGTTGGCTTCTGGATGCAATTCAAAGGGTTGAATATCACCTCTATAGCCCTTCATGGTACTTGAGATTGCCTTCTTCCAGTAGTATGATTGACTGTTAAAAACTGCTTCTTTGAGTTTTTTAAACTTATGGTTTTGTCATGGTGGTAATATCAACCATCTTCTCTTCTAGTTGCCTCCTTTTCATTGCCTTTAATTTTTCTAAGCCTTGGAAAAACTGATTTCCCCTTGTTTACCTGTTCTTTCTTGCAACATGCAAGAAAGCTTTTTGCTTGCTTACTTAAGATTACAAAAGTAAGATGGTATTATGAACAAATGCACTCCTATTCATCATGGCTCACCTACTGTAATGTTAGGCAGACATTGAGTACATTAAATATAGAACATTGTAGAATGAAGCCCTCAAGCTAATCTGGAAAATAATAATAAAAGTGACAATTTTGTCCAGAAGTTCTATTTTTCTGTACAAACAGAATCTTGTAGAGGCCCCACCTCTACTGTAAAGTAATGCAGACCAAAGTAGGTTGCCTGCCTTTCTCAGAATGAGTCCATTCTCCAATTAAAATCATTAGTATCAGTTTCAGTTTTCCAGGAAACTGCTAATTTTTATGGTAAATATTTATAAAGTTATTTTAAAGATGGTGTGTAAATGAAGGTTTCTGCCTTTTCTGGGATAGTTAACTGATTCCTCTTAATGTTGGGAAATATGTGTTAGAATCTTAATTATCATGTACATCACATCTCATTTAGATGCTTTGAGTTAAGTTTTTTAAATTTTCTAATTATTTTCTAATTATCTAATACTCTTCATTTTACATGTTTAGTGCATATTGCAATGTTGTCCTTTATATACTGTAGATTTATATGCCGGTCATTTTGCATAGCTTTGAAATAAATTTCTATATGCACTATTCCTGGTACAGTTCTCCAAATATTATATTACTATAGGAAAGCAATATAAGAACCCATACAAAATATTATTTTAACAAGGATAACCTACTGCTTTCAGATACTGCATATTTGTTTAAAGGAATATAAGATTGGCCTTGGGCATGCAGTAGGAATGAATAAGCATTTAAAGGGGAATTCATAGAAAAGATTCCAAGGTCTTGAGAAAAAGAGAAGTATGAGAAAGAAGCTAAAAATATCCTACACTGATTTTGTTTAGTAGATGTGGGACACAGAAAAACTTGGACGGGCTTGGACAGCTCTTCAAGATAGCCAAAGTCAAGAAACAAACACAATGGGAATTCCAGGAATAGAATAACAGAATCTTGAAGAACTTCAATGATAGAAGTAAATCAAAATAATAATAAAAAATATCAGTAACTATAAATCAACCCTTCACTACAATTTAGTGAAGCTATAATTGGAGACCTACTGGCATGGATACAAGATACAAGATCATTGGATAACTGCATCGAAAGATGTGCTAGTGGCCAATTGCATACTAGGCAATTTTAAGCTGTTGGTATTTTCCCATAAGGTCCCTTATAGTTTAGTGTCTGATTATTTAAAGGAATGCATTTCCTATTACAAATCTGTCCAGTGGTTGAGATCCATACGGCAGCCCTTTTGAAAATTGTCCCTATGTCAAAGTATCCTTTGCGGCACCTAAAAGGGAGCCTTCTCCTACTGCCCTTCTAAGTAATGGAATGTAGTTCCCCATGACCTGAATTTGGCCCCCTCCCTCTGTGTTTAGGAAATCTGTAGAGGCACTCCTCTTTTGCCAGATTTGTCATTATTAGATTATTTTAGCATTTACTTTATACTTCATTTTAATCAGCATTTTAATTCTTTATATTCTTTTTTAAATTTGTGTTAATCACCCTGATTTAAAATATAGAGTATAATCCAATATACTAAAACCTAGTCAGTTGCCATCTGACTTGTATCTATTCATTCACTTACCATGGGTGCTTTGAGATCAACACATTTAGTAGACCATTTTGGTTCATAATAATTGAACATGATGGAAGTCATAACTAATAGTAGATCAGAAGTTCTGATGTCCAGAGTCTAGCATCGTCAGGGTGAGCTGGAAAAAATTCATCTGAAACTCAGAGAGCTA
>JANHFO010010350.1:69336-82820 GCA_032468095.1 Pareas carinatus | reverse complement strand
GCATAGCATTAAGAATATCATTTTTTCAAGGGATTAATTTAGCCATTTTCTTTAGAATGGATTAAGATTGCTTTGCATCAAACGTAAAGCTAAGATTTCCCAATTTATTTACTTGCTCAGTGGGGCTGCAAGAGCCAGACTTTAATAAAAAAAAAATCAGGCCCAAATTCTACAAAATGAGCATTATCCTTTCTATACTCATTGGGTTGGCTAAATCCATTTTGAAACAGCACAATGAGTCTTGTCCATTTAAAAGTAGAATCATAAACCTATTATGTCTAGTTTATAAATTGCATAACTATCCCAGTTATATAATAGGCTTATGAGTGCACTTCTTTTGATTTGGTGATAGTGCACATAAAAGTTATATTAAAATAAGAGATTGTATCCAGCTCCTTGAAAGAAATGGAGGCTTTTAAGAAAGACTAGATGTTCTCTCCACACCCAACTGAAACAATTTACAGCGCAATACTATGCACAACGTGAAAGTACATACTTCTTATTCTAAATGGGATTTATATCCAAGTAAATGCGTTTAAGAATTGCAGTGTTACCAAGTCTCTGTTCTTTTGTACCATGTATTGATTTGTTGGGCAAAAACTCCATTAATTAAAATTTTTAAAATTAATTTAGTCTTCTGTATATTCCATATTTATAAATTAATGTTCCAATACCGATGTTTTGGAATCTTTAAAAGAGTAACTTCTGAGGAAGTGAATGATTCTTTTGGAAGCTGAAGCCTTAAATTTCATGATACAAAGGAAGCATATTTTGAGGCTGCAGGTCCACATGTATCTTACATAGTTCCCAGAATTCTTCCAAACATTGTTACTAATTTACCACTTTACATGTGATAGAAAGCATTAAAAACATTCCATATGGTGTAACTACAGCAAATGTAATTTTGTTACATTGAAATGTAAATTAATTCACATGTTCTCTTTCGGGCTCCAGCAACTTTGCCTTTAGTCCCACATACCTTTTTGTAGTGCTAGCAAGCACGGCACAAATTATTGTCTTGGATAATCCCCATCACGTGGATGAAGCAGACATGTTGTCTGAATAGATGTCAGCACATTCCATAAGAATTCCGGTCTACTTCACCATCTGCCACATTAGATTTTTCTAAATACTATGCCTGATCTGTGCTGATTTTGGATTGGATAGTATGACACTTAAGCAGCATCAAGTAAATCAAAGCACTTTCCAGCTCAACTCCCATTCCAGGCTGTAAAGAAATATCTTCAAGTGTGTGCATATGAAATAGCTACTACAGGAACCTAATGATTTATAGGATTAAGACAGTTCCCTCAAATCTTTTAGCAGCTATCTAGCCTTTTCAATCCTTAATGCTTGTGTTAGCTCTCAACACAAGCCAGATAATGTGCCGTTAGTGGTTGAATTTTTAAAGATCTTTAAAGATCTTCAACATGCTTTTTTTTAGTACAGCTACAAAGTGGGTTAGATTTTTCATGGGTCTGTTTTCCACAATGTTACTATTCTTGTTTTGTCACAGGAAGTTCATAATGTACTACAAAGCTAGATTTTGCCACAATGTTCTTTGGTAGTTGCTTCCATTATCTATTTGTTGCTTTTTAGTTTGATGTTTTGGGAACACTTCACTCCCTTCTCTTTTTTACTGCCCTAGGTACTTTTGCAGCAGTAGCAGTCATACCTTCTTCCTGCCTAATACTGGGCAATTTATGGGCAAGTTAAAGGACACTCGTTAGCAGAGATCTCCATTTTTTTATTGTCACCTGTTCAATTTGCATTCTGTTCTTATCTAATTACTAATCTATAACAGGAACTCCAGCTTCTTATCCTTTCCTCTTACATGCCCTTTACTAATAATGAATAGTCCATCCTTTCTTGCTTGTGCAATCTATCTCTGGTTCTGAACAGGAAGATCGGTATGCATGTGTGTATAAGCACATATGATTTTACTTAATATATAGATAGTACAGAGCAGACTACTTGATGTTATTTTTCCTGTTAATTTATTAGATGGCACATGGTGAATTCTGATTTTTCTCATCTCATTGCCACAATTTATCAGCATGTCTACGGGACCACTAGTCTTCAAAAAGTTACCAAGGAATTCTTTGTCTACATTTTTGTAGATATTAGAAATCTAACAACTGGTTGAATGATCTCATTACTGGCCCAAGGATCCAAGAGAATCTGCCTGTTTGCACAGTCTAGTGTGCTGATTTTATTTGATGTTTCTAAACTGTATTTACAAAATACATTCGTATGCTCAATATTTTACAATCATGTAGAAAAAAATGCACGCTTTATTAAAATTGCAGCAATATAATTTAGACTTTACACTTCATTGTAGCCACAGACCCATATCGCTAATGAATAAGCTCTTCAGCAGGTTTCCAGTTTGATCACTGATACTTGCAGGGTCTTTTTAAGGGATGACAAGGTAAAGAAATAAATTTAAATTGGTGGTTGAAAACTGTGCTTCAACAAAGCAAACATGTCATAAGCGATGTGAGGTCTCAGGAAATACGCCATGACCAAAACCAACAATTTTAGGATATTAACAACTCACATTTAGTAGAGGTGATCAAAAGACAGAATTATTCTGGTGTTCTGGAAAGTTGTACATTTTAGGGCAGCTTAAATATATCAGGTTACTCAACTGTGATACAGATCTGAAGAGCTGCAATTCTAGAAGAGATTCAATGTAGACCCATTTAGTTCTAAGAACTATACTTTTTAATCAGGAATCTTGGGAAACATGGATTCTGAATACTCTAGAGGGAAAAACTCACCCTCTTGCTTCATCAAGCATGGCCGGCTTCTTCCATAAAGCAGAGGATACTTGGACACCAGATTTTTGAAGTGTTTTCCCTTTACTTTTCAGTGCTCAACATAACACTGTCATTTTTATGTATAAAGCCATCAAACCACAACACTAAAAAGGTACAGGTCCTCTGATTTGCCTGGCAGTCCCCTCATCTGTTGCCTCTTCTTTGTCCTCACGCTCTTTGTTCCAGTCTTTAAGGCCTTCTGGAAGCGAAGTATCTTCATCTAAGCTGCCTGTGCCTTCAACAAATTCTTCATAGGTAGATTTTTCAGTAAAAGGTCGGGGGCCGAGCATTTCAACCATATCACTCTTATCCAAAACTTCCTTCTCTAAGAGCCTTAAAGCCACCTGAAATAGGCACACATGTATTACAAGGAAGGCCAGTCTCTAATTTTTCACTCTACAATCTTAATATAGTGTTTATGCATAAAAGAAAATCCAGATTTTTAAAAATGTTAACCCCTGCTGAACATATTTCTGAGCACATTACAGTACTACTTACTACAAGGTCTACCAGGTGAGAATATGCAGGATGAACTCTGCATCCCTGTATCCCAGTTTCAGCTTTCAAAAACAAAATGCCCAACTTTTGTTGTTATGACTAAAACGCCATCATTTATACTAATGAGATATTCAGAAATAATATTTCTGCTGCTGTCAAAACTTTTAGACAGGGATTATGGTTATTATTTTTTGTATAACTTTACTTTCGGACAAATAATATGGTATATTCAATTGATACTGATCTTAAAACTCTAGTACCTTAATTTCATACTGGAGGTAGACAATGTTCATTTATTTCTGTTTTTGTAGCTATACTCTTAAATAATTCTTGGGAGCAAGGTAATGCTGGAATTTGGAAGGAAAAAGGAATTGGAAGAAACGTCCTCATTTCTTTGATCAACTAGAAGGAACCGTTATGTTCTCGGAGAATCAAGTTTGGACCCAACTCAGCAACAGTCTCTTAACCTACATACGTAAGAATCTTATGCCCCTCCTGATATTATGATGGATGCATACCTTTTCTACCTCAGCTTTCTTTCCATTAAGTAGAGATACTGTCCTTTCATAAGCTTCATTAATAAGCTTTCTCACTTCGTCATCTATCAGTCTTGCAGTTGCTTCACTGTAGGGTTTTTCTAACACCATGTCTCCTTGCCGGGGAAGATCAAATGAAATTTGCCCAACTTTTTCATTCATTCCAAACTGAACAATCTGAGAATTGAACAGCAGAGTAGTTAAACAATTTTTACAACACTTAAGAATAAAATATTAGTGGGAAGCTATTTTTAGCGATAACTTTTTAACTGACAAGCGGACCAACATTAACTGTTGATATGTGAAGTTGGCTTCTGGGCAAAAACAGGTTAAAAGAACCTCTGCAATTCCCTTTGCTGGGATCACTGGCGAGAAGACAAGTTCTGACTGAAATCTCTCTGGAGGAAGGGAACATCATTGGGATTGCCCATTTGCACTGGAAGAGCTGCTCCTCAGGAAGAGACCACAAGAGTTGAGTTTCTTGATCTGTGGTGAATTGAGAGTTGAGCAGCTTGGGAGCAAAGGGATTTAAAATGCAGACATAATGTTCATTTCATCAGCAAAAGTCTCGGTTTCTTAATCATTTTATACCCTAAGAGAGACATTCCAAATGGCAGTAAAGATCAAAGATTCCCTGGATCAGGATTAACATCAGACAATCAAGCAGAACAGTATCTTAATCAAGGAACTACCAACTCAAATAACCAACCAAGCAATGAACAATAGTCTAATCAAGGAATTACCAAGAAGAAAACAACATCCTCACCAACACTGACAGGGCAGTTACTGTAATATAAATGAAGAGCAAAGCCCACACATTTCTAGCACTGAAGATACTATCTGGTTGGGTAATAACATGTCTGCAAGCAAACAAACCAAGCTGGGAGAACACCAAGGACTCCATAGTTCAGCCCTGAACTAATATAATTTCTTCCAGAGGCAAGGCTGCCTGGGAGTAATGAGGGTCAACAGTAAAGGGACAGCAGACAATAAGTCTTGCACTTGTATGGCATCTTCCGCCAAATGCTTCTTTCTCAGGCTATCCAATGCTTCACCCCTTTCATGTTTCTTCCGTTGCAGCAACTGCAAATGCCCAAGAATTGATGGACTGTGATATGGCCTTTAAAAACAATCTCTGGGCCACCTATTGAGCTATAGCATCTTCCTGGCCTCAGAGAAGAGGAGGAAAAAAGAAACAACCCCCCCAAGACTTCCATTGCTGATGTTCCTTATTCCCATCTGGAATTGGTATGCGCACTTAACTTTCCTGGCCCACTGGTAGCTCCACATGACTGGGGCTCCTTGTTCTAATTACAGGTCCACAGTTGTGGAGCTGTAATTAGAATATTTTGCTCCTGTTACATTGTCCTGCCTTTTGTTCCTTTTATTTCTCTCTTCTTTTCTTATCCTCAGTCTGAGAAGAAGCCTTGAGGGATAAAGGACAGGTATCCTTCACCAGAGGGAACTTAAGCCATATACAAGTAATCCTTGACATATGGCCGTTATGGACACTGCCTATTATGGTCATTATCATGATGACCATGTAAACTGAGTCAGTCACATGGCCAATCCAATTGTATGACACTTTTGCATCATCATTAAATGAACACCATGGTTGTAAAATGAATACCACAGTTGCTAAGCCAACCAATGGTTCTCTATGAGCATGGTTTTGCTAAAAATCGAAAGTGCTGTTTTTCGCAAATTATAAAACACAGACACACGATTTGTGTGGCAGCAAATGACCACAAATGCAGCTGTGTTGCCAAGCATGCGAAATTCCATCACGTGACCATGGAGGGAGTTCACTGTTAGAACTACTGTGTTTCCCCAAAAATAAGATCGGATCTTATATTAATTTTTTCTTCAAAACACGCATTAGGGTTTATTTTCTGGTTAGGTCTTATTTTGGGGGAAATACGGTACAAAATGCGTCCGTCTGGCTGATGATCTTAACTGGGGCTTATTTTTGGGGTAGGCCTTATATTATGGCATCCTGAAAAATCATGCTAGGGCTTATTTTCAGGTTAGGGCTTATTTTCCATTTAGGTCTTATTTTCAGGGAAACAAGTTATGAATTCGGGTCTTAAAGCCTCTTTCTTGGGTTGGCATGACCGAACAGTTGCAAACCTACCAGTTTTAAGTTGAGGACTATCCGTATAAAGTTATGAGTATTGCATAGAATGCAGAGAGGATTTTTTTTTGAATTCTACAATATTAGTACTAATGAACATTCCCTGGCACTATATATCAGAAGATTCAAGATGAGTGTAAAATGCAGCTTGGCAAAAAGCATGTGAACTAATGAATTTACTCCATTGGCTAGTGTGACAGCCACCAATTTAAACAGCTTGAAAAATTATTAGACAAATTCATGGATTACAGCAGAGGTTCCCAACTTTTTGAGCCGTGGCCCACTAGTGGCCCATGAGGGGCCTGCAACTGGGCCACGGAAATGGCTGGCGAGCATGCACACATGCATGTGCATCCTCACTTGCGCAAACAGTGGATGAGCACAAGTGGGCGTGCTTCATTTGCGTGAGCGGAAGGCGCCCATGCACATTGCTTGCGTGGAACCATCACCTCTCTCCGCCGGTCCTCAAAGTTGGAAATGTTGGGAAACTCTGGATTACAACATTGATAATTCTATCGTACCTGCTAAACAATAGGCAGGATACTTTAAATATTACTTGTTAGGAAGTATCAGTTGGAAAGAGATTACTCTTAACTTTTGTTTCTGTACTGTACTTTATTAACCATTTGTGATGTGGAATACTGGATTAATCTTCACCTGATCCATAATGACTTTTCTTACATTCCAAAGGAACGCAGTGTTTTAAATATGGATACAAGTCATTCTACTGAAATATTACTATTCAACATTGTAATTTAATAGTTAAAATGGTAACTTATCCATATATTTAAACTTACTGCATCAACTTTCATAGCAGAAGTATTCAATGGAAATTAGGGGTTCCATAATTATTTAATTATTAAGTCAATAATACAGGCGATAGAAAGTATAATGCTGATGTAGCATCAGTATCACTGAAATGTATGGAGCCTGCTCAAGAATGCAACACACACACCTGTGCAGCAGTTCCCATTCATTCCTGTGTTCTCAAGAGAGCTGCTTCAGAATGAGGCACATGCTAAATGGCTATCCAGGAATGTTCTGTTTGGAAACAGACAGGCCCAATCTTGTAATCTAAGCTGTTACTAGAAGACCCGAGCATTTCAGCGTTAAGTCTCTAATTCCCCTGACTGTAGTTAATTTCAGTAATCTAAAAGCCATTTAATTGAGAGATGCTAATCAAAACTATAAAGTACTTTGAATAAGGCAAGATGATAAAATTTAAATGACCAAATAGGATTTTTAATTTCTGCACAAAGAAACCCAATTCTGTATTTTGGGCAGAAAGCAAACTCTTTTACCGTCTGCACTTAGCAGATTTAAGAGGAACTTTGAGAGGAACTGTGAAATTATCGGAAGAGGTTATTCAGAGGAAATAGCGTGTGCAAGCAAAAATTCTTGCCAGGCAGGATTTCTACAAAAGGTGGTGAAAACACCAAGAAAGAATACCAACCTGAGCATATGCACTCTGAGTAACTTTCTTTAGATCATCTTGGGCTCCTGTTGTAATTCTTCCAAAGAAGATTTGTTCTGACACACGTCCTCCCAAAGTCATACACATTCTGTCGAGAAGCTGTTCTTTGGTGTACAGATACTGTTCTTTTGGCAAATACTGAGCATAGCCTAGTCCTTTCCCACGAGGAATAATAGATACCTTGTGTCAGAGGAGAAATAAAAGTATTTTTATAAGAAACAAACCAACAAATAAGCAAGCATTAGCTTATAAAAGACCTGTATGTGTTTCATATGATGGCTACCTCTGCAAAGACACTTTTAAATAAAAAATATACAAGACATGACTTTTGGATTCAAAGATATTTAAAGTTGATTTAATAACCTTCCATTCTATTTGAAAAAAGATGATTAATTCAAGGCATCCTGGTCTGAAAGTCTGCACTGCAGAGGGAGATGCCAGATACAAAAAGGCTCACCTATAATTTATCTCAACTGAGAAATGATCCTTCCAAAGAACGTCTGTGCCGCAAATCAACATACCTTCAGAAGTGGATCTGCGTGTTCCAGGAACCATCCAGCAACTGCATGTCCAGCTTCATGATATGCAACTGTTTTTTTTTCTTCTGGCTGCAACACTTGTGTTTTCTTTTCCAGGCCTTTGATTAGGTTAAATAAATAAGTATTCAATCAGTGTTTTAATTTATATGGAGCATATTTCTCAGCTGCTGTGCCAATGAGTAACTAACAAGGAAACATGAAAGTAATAGATAGACTAATAGAATTTTTCTATTCTCCCTCTGCATGAGGGAAAAATTATCACAAGAGGGAGGAAGAAGAAAATATATTTTTAGGCAAAAGCTACAATGGCTCCTACATACTATTTTCAAGTAAGAAGCAAAATATCATTATTGCTTCATAGCAGGGGTGCCAAAAATACTGACTGCCAGCCAAATAAAAGCTTTGTGGCCACCAAAAGCCCTTGTGTGGGTGGGGCTAAATAAATAAGACTCCACTTTTTTGCAGTTTAAGAGTTTACAGATGAATGGGCAAAACAGGTGTCTTAAACCTTTCGAGTGCTTAAGGCACCTGTCTCATCTGTTTAAAACTTCTGGCCACTGCCACTGGGTTGCAACTTTCATTAGGTGCATCAGGGCCAAAGATGAGAGGAGCTCTCTTACTGTATTAGGGGAGCAAAAAGCCATTTGGCAATCAAAATTTGGACAGTCGTGTTTTTATTCCCGCCTCTATCCCTGTAAATTATACTATGGACATTGCGCAGAGGCCCATGGCATTCATGTGTCACATAAAACCTAGCATTGTCCATCTACTAATGAAAGTATTTGCTAAAGAAGCAACTTAGAACGTGAATAAAACAAACCAACTGATAACAGAACCAGTAATGTAATCCATAATGTGTGAGTTCCTCACCTCCTATCACTCTTTCAATAGCTTGCTCAAAATGCTTTTGATTTATGGCATCTGCAAGATGTCTTGCAGCAATTAAGGCAGCTTCATTGCAAACATTGGCTATATCAGCACCTAAAACAAAGAAGGGATAAGAGGCACATAACTCCAGGCTATTTCCATTTTTTTAATCATTTACCACAAGGAGGATACTTTGAAATTTTATATCTTTAAATTTTGAATATATTTTGGGTCAATTACGTAAAGATTATCCATTGAGAATCAGTGCAAATAGCTAATATGCTGATAATGAATCGATTGAGGATACCTAAATAAGTGGGACTTAAGTTAAAAAAAAAATTATTTGCCAAGGTCCAGAAAATGATTTTCAGTATGTTCAAGGCTCACTGATTTTGTTATTCTCTTTTTTCCTTTGATGGTCACTATGCCATCTTCAAACTTCTTTGTCTAAAATAATCTTGGCATATGATATCAGGAAGAGTGGAAGTAAAGTCTTCTTAATATAAGTATAAATTCAGTAAATGATATTTGTTATACAATGTGTTAATGATGCATTATAGTTATTATATAGGATTACTTACCTGAAAATCCAGGGGTTAGTGATGCAAGCTTCCGTGCTAAATTATCTTTATTCAATGTAGTATCCAACTTAAGAGGTCTAAGGTGAACTTTGAAAATAGATGCTCTTCCCTTTATATCTGGTGGCCCTTGAAAAGTTTAAAAAATACTTTTAAAATACACTTTTTACAAATATTTCAAATACATGCACTTTTTGTAAAGGCCAACAGTAGTCTCTAATTATTCCATTTCTCTTTTGTTCCACATGCAAGGAGTATCCAATTTGAGAATCTTTTAGATAAGCAATTTCATACGCTAAGTTTGCTAAGATACTCCAGGAAAAGAAGAATTCCACCTCATTTCCTCTCTGCATAATATTATTTAACATCTTTACAAGACCAATATGGGAAACAACTTACCAATGAAGATCTGTCTGTCAAAACGACCTGGCCTCAGAAGTGCAGGATCCAGGATATCTGGTCTGTTGGTGCCTGCCAAAACAACGACGTTGGTTGTGGTATTAAAACCTGTGAAGGAAAAGTAGGATTCATTAGTTATTGATTATAGTAAATATATTACTTTCCAAAGCAGTCCAATAAAGATTATGTTTTGACTCTTGATTATTCAGAAAAGCCTTACAGAGGCAAAAATGCATTTAAGCTATATGAAACTAAAATTGTGGCAACTGTGCTTCAAGCATTGCTGAAAAAAGCTGTTGCAGTAAATTTTTAAATATTTTTCCTTATTCCATAGTTCTTTACTGCACTTGTTTTCCAATTCTCAAAATAAGTTACATGGAAACAATAGAATTTATTTCCATTTTATCTCTTTAAGACTGTAGTTTTATTTCAATAAACTAAGCAGTAAGAAGTACCAGAATTACTAGAAAATTTAAACAGTTACCATCCATTTCTACTAGGAGTTGATTGAGGGTATTTTCCTGTTCACTTTGCCCTCCGAAGTTACTCCTTCCTCTCTTTCTTCCCACTGCATCTATTTCATCAATGAAGAGAATGCATGGTGCATTTTTACGAGCCAGAACAAATAAATCACGAACCTTTGCAAGAGAACAGAAAGTATCTTCAATGAAAGCTCTAACCCTTGTTTTATATTCAACAGAAAGTTACAGTAAAGCCTTGAAATCAGGAAGATTGTATTGTACCCAATAAACTACATGTAAAATGCATTTTGTGCAAATTGTAAATGTTTTAAAATGCATCAAACATACATTTAAACATAAAATTAAACATAAAAGTATTTTGTTGTTTGAGTGCCAAATATATAGAAGAGCTGGATCTAAAATGAATAGATTGATTCAAATTCCATCTGCTAGAGCCAGATCATTTCAATTGGCACGGAGGTTCTACACATTTTTATAAGAATAGTTCACAATTTTCATGCACATCGGCTTTATATATAAATATAAAGCTGAATATATATATTCGAAACTATGCTTTCATTGCATGGTTTTGAATAAGTCAAAGAATATCAAACTCTAATATGCCCTGTTTACCCAGATAATATGAAAGGATACATAATAGTGCTTATAAACAATGGAACCTCAGCAAACAAAGTAAGTACTATGTTTCCATTTTAGAAATTCCAAAACAATCCATGCTCTGTTGCTAGAATATAATGATGCAATAAAATGTAACTTTAATTAGAACTGAACAGAAAAAACACTGCCTAAATCTGTTCTAAAATTTAGCATTAAATTGCTTTCTCCACATTTCTTATTGATTATACAACTCTGCATTTAGGATCAAGTTAGTATTTTTCCAACATTGATAACCAAATACATGAAGCAAGACTATCCTGTGTTCAGCTGATTTAACAAGAAACAGAACGTATGTACCGAATTCCATTATTTAAGAAAACTATAAAAGAATAATACATCCTGTATTCAGATAGCAATCTTATTCACTTTTATTACAGACAACCAATTGCCTATGACACAATCACAGAACTAAATACAATGTATTTTATTGGCTGTAAACAAAGGATTTGATTTGAACCTAACTGTAATTTATCTGGTCTTTGTCCGGCATGGCATATTTTGAGGTGAAATTTCAAAATCCGTATGTATATTGGAACAAAGGATTTAAAGTAGGGCAATATTCACACGATTTTTAATAAAAAGTCTAAATTGACATGCAGTGAAAAAAACCTGACAGTAAAAAGGACCATTAATGCAAGAATGGAGTAGGAATGGCAGGAAAGTTTGATGTACAGGTATTCCTTGATAAGAGAAGCAGTTGCAAAATGAAACTACAACTGTGCTTAAGATCTTCAGCTTTTCTGTGATTACAGACCTGTGAAGGTTGGAAAAGTAAGGACTGGACATTTTTGGAAAACCTGTTAACTACCACAGAGTTTTATAATCCTACTCTTATTAAGGCAAATGCTGCAGCTACCGATTCAGAGGAGTCAAGGTTTTGCTCACAAAATATAAACTGAGGTTGCTGGCTGTGTTAGAATCTCAGAGGCTAATTTTGTGATTGATCATCGGCAGGATCTCTCTCTGGTGATCTCTGTACACTGGAACATTCCCTCTCTCTTGAACTTCATGGGGTTCCTACGGTAGTCCTCGCTTAATGACCCAAACTAAGCCCGGAATTTTGGTTGTAAGTTGTTGCAGCCATTAAGCGAGTCACCCATGTGACTGCTTTCTCAAGGACTGCAATCCCTGCTCTCTCTGTTGCAGATCATTGGAGGAAGACAGGCAACTCTTTTGCTCCTTCACTAGGCAAACTGAGCAGGACTTGGATCTTCCATTCAGTCTACCAGTAAAGATGTGAACTCTTTCACTGAGCAGGTGGACAGAAAATTGGATCTTTGGGATCCAAGCCTAGTTTAGCCAGCCCAATGTAGGAGTTCTCCCCAACTCCATATCAGAGAAGGACTTTTCCAGCCAGCCTCTGGAAGAGGTGCCTGCCAGATCGATATGGCCCATGTGGAGCAAAGTCCCTCTGCCAAGCAGCTGTTTTGTTCTCAAAGAGGATGGCTGAAAAAGGTCTATCAAAATTCAAGGTCAGGTTTTCAATCAGTCTTTAAGAACTAGTCAGAAGCAGCAGCTTGAAATTTTCCCTTGCTGATCTTGTAGGCACCTAATGAAAATGTGTCTCTTCACTCAGGCTTCCTGTGCACACATCAGATGAACTGTTTTTATTACTATTCTTATTTCTGATCCCTATCTTTTTATATCATCTGATTCTATATTATTTTTAATTTATTATTTTGTATGTGTATTTTATGGATTGCATTAGAATGGCTATCTATTAAGGATCAACGTAACTTTAAGTGCTCTGTTTTAGATATCTCAACCAATCAAATATTGTACTTTCAGCCATCAGTCCCTCTGTACATAGCCCATAGGCATCTCTGGACTTCTTGTCTTTACTATACAACAATCTTGATATAGTTACTAATTAAAAGACCTAATATAATTATATTCCAGACACAGGCAGAAAACTGCACCTCCAAAATAAGATTTCCTAGGAACTGTGTGAGATATTATTGAATGGGCTCAGTTAAAAACTTGGACAGCTATCATTGGAAAAAGAACTGTAAACTGGATAATAGGAAAAGCAGTGTATTATTAGTTTTTGAGGCTTTCAATGTTAATTATGTCCTTTTAATCAATGAAACTGCAATAAAAGAGCAAAGTCATAGACTTACTCTAGCGGGACCCACGCCAACAAACATCTCTAAGAATTCAGACCCATTGACTGTAATAAAAGGAACGTTGGCTTCCCCAGCTGTTGCTTTTGCTAGAAGTGTTTTTCCAGTGCCTGGAGGTCCAGTCAGAATAGCACCCTAAGAAAAGGTAGGGAATAAAAGTTAAGCATGATTAAACACACCCACATCCAGTCATCACCATTCATTTTTGTCATAATAGCAAAATTTAGCAAAGGATTTAGATCGAAGGAAACGTGAAATATTTAAGAAGCTCAATCCAAATAAGATCTTATGTCAATACGGGGCATATACCGTATTTTTCGCCAATTATAGCCTGTATGTAAGTATAGAGCATGTACACCAGAGACAAATTCCTTG
>JANHFO010010347.1:0-13298 GCA_032468095.1 Pareas carinatus | reverse complement strand
ACATACTTCGACTGAGGTACATCTTGGTTCGCGTTTATTCCTTTATATCCCGGCTTTTGAATAACTTCGGGCCTAATAACGCTTTTCTAATCCTTTTTTTCCCTAGTCCTGTTTTCCCCATAGCAACAGCAACTCTGTAAGAAGAGTTGGGTTGTGAGAGAGAGGGGGACAGACCTAAAGACACCCCAGAGTGAGCGGCCGAAAAAATTTGTGCCTAAAGCGAAATTAGCGAAGAAGTTTCTGGTCTGGTGCTTAGTCACTCGACACCAATTGGCTTCCATGTTGTTGGCCTGACACTCCCTTGTTGAAATTCAAACAACGGGAGTCTTTCTTTATTACTCCTCTGAACAGATCACCATAAAAGAAAAGAGCTCTTGATTGTGAGTCCCATTTTAATCTTTCCATTTAGAATTATTGCAGTCCGCCTGAGATGGAAGTAACGAGGCGCTTACCTACTTCCATCCTTAGCAACGCTGAAATGGCCAATATTTTGGGTATTTTTATTGCTCTCAGTAGTCAGATCCAGGAATGGTTTCCTTTCCAAAGTACTGATGGGCATATCACATTTGTCTTTCTGATTGTGCTATAAAAGTTCAGATCTCTATTTTCATGATATAAAATCATGGAATCCTAATTTACTTTTGAAAATACTTCCCTCAAATTTACTATCGAAACATACATATTTCTACACATGGGTATAAATATAATGGATTTTTTAGCATCCACTGCACAAAAGTGTATAATCTAGTATATATCCACACAGCAAAGCTTTATAATTTTATATAAGTTCATAGAAGTCAGCTCTTTTAGCCAAAAGATATATTTAGAATAAACCACCACAGTGCAAAAATGTTACTTTATAGTATAACCCAGTGTAAAACTATGAACCTAAATTTTGATTTCTTGCAAACCACATCAGTCATACATCACATATATTCCTTGAAATGCATCAAAACCACTGAGGTTTTTGGATATCTTTAAAATTGGAGGTATCTGAGTCTTGGCATTTGCACTGAAACTCCAGGACACATTTGGGATATGTTGGTGTTATTGGTAAATCCACTAGAAAATCCCTGACAAAGTATAACTTAGATACATACAAGCTTCTGATTAATTTTTAAAGATGCAATTTCATGGATGTGAACTAAGAAAAGGAATTGGTTTTAGTGGATCCTGTCTAAAAATGCATTTCTTAGATACAAGTTTTCAAAAAGTTGCAAAATATGGAGCTTACTATTTTTATAAGTGGTTATAGTTGTAATCCATGGGTGTCCCTCGCCATGTAAAAAGTTAATTTATTATCCTGTTTCAGCTTTAATTGTAGCCTTGTGGAAGGGGGAACAACACCATGCAAAAAAGTTATGTGCATTCATGATTTTTTTAAATAATTCTGTTACATAAATTTGCTAAATTATCTGACTCACAGTTTTAAACAGGTTTATCATAAGCAAAACCCATCATGTGTTGCTACAAAAGGGTGTTACACTCATGGTACTGTAGCTGAATTAAAGCTATTGTAGGGTTCAAAATCCTTTTTATTTCTGATGTTCAGGAAATTTGTTAAATTCTCTTGATTTTTATTGTTTTCATTTTTGAACCACCAGTTTTAAAATGTTGCTTTTGTGTAAAGTTTTACTCTTAAAGACAGCTTTAAAATAATTATCAACGCAAAGAGATTAAAAAGGGTTGTATATGTACAACAGTATATAAAATGAATCACAATATATTATGGGTAATTTGATTTCTAGATAAGTATTACTTGTAAAGGATTACTAGTTAAATATTTCATTAATTACTATTAATAAGATTTATATTGAGAAAGTTATAACACTTTTAATTAGCTTATACTTAGATTCATAACTAGGGAATTTATCTTTCTAGCTGTAACATTTTTTGTTTTCTTTTTCTCTTTGACTTGCTTTTCTTTTGTGGAGATAAGAGAAAAAACATGAAAGCACTATCCTAAACAATTGTTCCTTAAAAATATAAATACTCCTCCCTTCCCATTTTCTCTCTGGAGTGGTAGAAGTGTTTGAAGATGCTTGCAATTAGGACAGACAGACATATATCTTATGTATACAAATATAGTAATTCTGGTTCTTGTTAATAGCTAGTTCTTAATTAAACAAATGAGTATATATTGTGTAGAAAAGGAAGATCGATATTTTATATTGTGCATAGAATAACACATGTATAGAAAGATAAATGCCATTTATTTTAGCTGTAGATAAATTCTGCATAATAGAAAATTTGGTGCAACTTTGAGATAAAACATTAAACAGGATATCAAAAGCTGAAGCTAAGAAAAAGTTGTTTAGATTTACAGAGTAAACAGATCCATAGATCCTAAATTAGTTAAAAAATCTATGTCCACATTGCTCCACAGCGCACCTGACTTAACCAAATACATGAAGATTGAAACACTCATGATTATGGATCTGCCAAACTAAACCTGCCAAACTACACACTTCCAATTTGTTGGACGTTACCAAATTAAAGGTACATATATGAGATCACTGCTTTCAGGACTTACAGTGGAGGTCATTATCCAATGTCTAGAAGCCATAGCACTTCTCCAAATATAACCCAAAATATAGATCAGATATGTAGACAACACCATCATAATAAAAAAGCTCAATTAGAGAACATCCACAGAACCATCAACAACATCTTCAAAGGAATCCAATTTATCAGAGAAGATGAAAACAACAACTCACTACCCTTCCTGGACATCCTGATCAGCAGAGACCGCAATGGCAAACTAGAAACTCAAGTATACAGAAAACTTCCCACACCAACCAAAGTGTCCCATTAGCAAAGCAACAACCCAGCCTTCCACAAGACAGGCTGTATAAGAACTTTATTTAGATGAGCACAACTCACTATAGTAAGAGCATAAAAAGTAAGCAAATAATCTATATAAATTTATTCCAACAAAATGAACATCCACCTAACTTTATCAAAAGTGCCTGACCACTCAACTCAATACAGCACAATACAAATTCTATAAAGAGTAATATTGCCATAGATTGTATCAGGAACATCTGAAACCTTCAGCTTTTGTCGTGACGGTGTGGGCTGTAGAGACCAGAGCTCTTTGATTTCACTCTGTTCGGGGATCCTAAGGTGTCCAAAATTCACCCCGTAGATACAACTAGAAGAAGAGGCAACTTGGAAGTTTGGACCAGGCGGCAGCCGGTTCAGACAAACTGAGAACTCTTCCAGATGAACTGGGGAAATACTGCCTGTTTTCAGGCAGCTCAAGTCGCTGACGGTCAACAAAGCAGTGCCGCAGCATTGCTGCAGAACAGCCGACCATCAGCAACATGTTGAAAATCTGGGTGAGCTAAATTTTTACTTCTAATAACTTCTATTACTTCTAGTTACTAGTTACTTCTAGTTAATTCTAGCTTCTGACAAATTAAGTAAGAAAAATGGGGAAAAGAATTTTAAAAATAAGCAAAATTAAATTGAAATTGTTATGAGAAATAATTGAAAAAGATTTTTTTTGAAAAAAAGAAAAATATTGAAAAAATAAGAGACATCTAGTGGTAAAAAAGCAGTACAATAATACCGTAGCCTTGGAAAGCAGCTGTTACAATTTAAACAAACTTTAAAATATTCTAGACACAACTATAAACTGATAAACTTACAATACCTGTTCCTAGGTGTGACTGAACAATGAAATGAGTGTATTAAACTTTACTAAATAAAAAAAGGGAAAAAACTTTTTTCAATATTAACAACATATAGTTCCAGCTAAAGTACTGAACCAAAGAAATGGAAGATGTAATACAACTTATTAAAGAATTAATACAAAGACTTCATGAAGAAGAAGAAGAAAATAATGAAGAAGCAGAAATGAACCTTGATGGACAAAATCATCAAATGCTGGATATAAAGACTCAACCAGAAAACTATCAAATTACAAAAAAAAAACTAGGAAAAATTGGGAAGATACGCCAAGGGAATGCAAAATATATGAGGAGGAAAGGTTTATAAAAGACTTACAAAAAAAACAAGAGATAAGAAATGAATAGCAGAATTGAGTTATTCCAGCACAAAGTGTTGAAACAGACCTTAAAGAAAATGAGAAAAAACCCAAAGACAATACTATTTCCTGATGACTAATTCAAAAATTTAAAAAATAAACAATAGATGACTAACTCCAGAGGAGATCCTAACTAACTGGGGTATCTGGTCAAATTTGTAGAGCAGCTTGGAATAAAGAAGTGCAATGTAGACAAAACAGAGACAAACGGGAGAGGTTATTGCGTATGATGGACAGAAATTTACACAAAGAGGTATTTTTTAAAATAATAAAATTGATGCTTGATAAGAAAAAATATGGAAAATATACAAATTTAAAATTGGAACTAGAATGAAATATGTTTATTTTGTGAATAGAAATGGTGGGATTTATTGTACGATGGAGAGAAATCTGTATAATGAGATATGGAATAAAATAAAACAATAAAAGTTATGTTTGATAAGAAAAAATATGGAGAATATATAGGTTCAAAATTTAAACTTTGTGAGATTTAGTGAGATTCATTTTTATGAATAATTTGGGAAATAACCTGTAAAACAATAAAAATTGATGTATTAGAAAATTATTAAAAAAATAAAAAATACAAAGCTTAAACTGGAAATTCTAAATGAAATGGAGATTCATTCTATGAGATATAGGTTTTTTAAATTATGCATGTGGGATTAGAAAAATTAGAAAATATATAAATGCTAAACTTGAATTTTAAAATGAAAAATTTTAAATTAATATGAGAATCAGATGTGCTTTTGTTTGTTTTGTTTTTATTTTAGCACTTCAAATGGAATATTTTTGATTTTGAAATTTTTAGACAAATAATTTGTAAAGGAAAAAAGAGAAGGGGAAGTCAAAATTGTATGAGTGAGTTGTATATTCAGACATGTTTGTTAGAAAAAATTATTATTTTATTGTAAAAAAAATATATCTCAGAATCCACCAACAGACTACTACAACCACATGTAATCAGTGTAGCACATGCCAACTAAAGTCCTTCAAAATATCTTAAGTAAATCAAAAGACCCAGCAGCTCCAGAAGAAAAAACAGACATCATCTGCAACATACAGTATAATGACTGCCATAGCCACTATGTAGGACAAACAGGCAGAAGATTGGCAGAATGTATCTATGAACATCAACTAGCAGTCAGAAGACATGATGAAAACTCTTTAATTTCATAACATCTGGACAGACTTAACCATAGTTTCAACTGGGATATTGTGACCCTCCTAGACCAAGTCAAGTCCAAAAACACAAGAGACCTGAGACTGACAAATTAGCCATCAATAGACACATAGACATAAACAGTAACCAAATACTATGCAAAAGAGACAATCAACAAGACAATCAACAAGGGATCAAAAAGATCAAAACATCTCCCCACCAGCAATCAACATCCAGATGAGCACAGATTAATTCCAAGATTAGTATAAGACCAATAAACAAATGAACCAGTACCCTAATGAAAGAACTGTCAAGTAAGCCAGCTGTAAACAGCACAGCCAACAAACCTCTAAGACCACTTTCAGCAACATTGACAGAACAAGCCATTAGAATATAAACTGAGAGTAAATCCCACTGCTTTAATACTGATTATGTTACCTAGTTTGGCTAATGAAACATTTGCAAGAAAATAATCAAGCTCAGAGAACACCAAGGAGAACACCCTCATAGAGCTAAAATTATTATTATAAGTTGATGAAGTTCATTCTATTAACAATGATTGACTAAATTTCAAATAAGAATTTATAAAAATAATGGAAAATTAATCCTTCGTGTGACCATTTGACAAAGCAATTGGATAAACATTTTTTCACTTTTATTTGGTGCACTACATGTCCAGCTTGAAATGAACCAAGAGAAGATGTTTTAATCCTACCAGAAGTGTCTGACATAGACATGTATTTATAAAATAACATTACAATTTATTTTCTTACATGCAGATGTAGTGAAATAATTTCATGTCTGTTTGATTTGGATCATTTAGATAGATTATCCATCTCTATTCTGAATATGCATTTTACCAAAACATTTATGGCTATTAAGTAAAGCATATTTTGTTTTTCTAATAACATATGCATTAAACTGAAATGAGGATTAATCAGCAGCAATAATAATGAATTGAGTATCTAGAATGTAGTCTTTCTGTGATACAATGTATTTATATTAAAAATGATAGTATTAGAATCCAAAATTATAATTGAAAAGCCTAAAAATAGAATTTTGATTCAATAGTGATTGCCAGAATTATTTTTTACTCAAAACATATCTCTGTATAATTTATTTAAAATAGTTAAGACGTGCCTAATTCTCCATGGAACCGATTATTCGTGTTCTTAATTTATTTGAGTGATATTAGCAGTTTAATCATAATGACCAAATTCTAATTTTAATGTTTGTATGACAAAGCAATATTAGGTTGTATGTGTTATACTGTTTGTCATATGTACCGTATTTATCTAGCTTCTTCATAAAATGTTATAATTGGATCCAGAGTTAGTTATAGTTGAAATGGACCTGTTGAAGCGAGTGAAACACAAGTGAAACACTGTATTCTAAATACAAAAACACTAAGTGAGTGAAACACTGCATTCTAAACACAAACATCAAATTAATGTGTCTGAAATTAAGGCTTAAAAGACAGACATGAAATAATCATTATAGTTAACATTATTAAAAGGATGAAATACAGGTAGTTCTTGATTTATGACAACAAATGAGTCCAAAATTTATGTCGCTAAGTGAAAATTTTGTTTTGCCCCATTTTACAACTTTTCTTGCTAATTTGTTAAGTGAATCACTCCAGCTATTAAATTAGTAACGGTTGTTAAGTGTATCTGGCTTCCCCATTAACTTTGCTTGTCAGAAGGTTGCAAGAAAGGATCATATGACCCCAGGACACTGCAACCATCGTAAATATGATCTGGTTGTCAAGCATCTGAATGTAAATCACATAACCATGGGGATGCTGCAACTATCATATGTGTGAAAATTGTCACTTTTTTCAATGCCTTTGTTACTTTGAAAGTAAGCGAACTGTTGTAAATCGATGAGTATCTGTACTTAATTTAAAAATTCCAGAAAAAATGATAACAAAGAATAGAAATTGTTAGTGCCTCATTTTGAATGCACAGTACATAATACTAATTAAAGACACAATTTAATAAAAATTTAATGGACAAGAAATAACATTTCTAGTTTATATTACCAAAGGACTATTGACTATTGATGTCAGCCCAGAAGTATCAATAAAATTGTATTAATATTTTATATATTCTTTTAACTTGGCTCAAGGTTGACTCAGTCGTCCATGCTTCCTATGTTGGTAAAATGAGGATCCAAATTATTGGAGGCAATATGCTGACTCTTTAAACCACATAGAGTGGGCAGGATAGCATTGTGAAGCGGGATATAAGTCTAAATGCTATTGCTATTTGAATAGGGCAAGAAAATATATCAAAGTGAATAGAATCACATATCTTTGTGCATTTTATTTCAACCATTTCAAACTGAGATTTGAAATTCTTCTATTGGAAGAATTTATTTGCTTTTGATTAAAAATCCCTTCAAACCATAACCAATTGTAAGTAATTATGTGAGATATAATAAAAAACACCTGGATTGGCTATGTTGAATAATTTCCTTGTTCAATCTTGAAGTTTGCATATCATTTTTAAACAATACATAAAAGTAAACCAAGGCTACTTTGGCTGTGTAATCTGAACTAAAACAGTAGCTTTTAATGAACCATATAGAAGGTTTAAAATTCATGGTATGTTAGACATCAGATTTAGTTCGCTGTTGCTGGGAAATGGGAAATTCAAATGACTGCTGGGATTTGAATATTTGGAATTAAATTCTGTAAATTCAATGGACCAGGATATATATTTTGTTGTCTAGATCAGAGGTTTTCAACCCGTGGTCCGGAAACCCTTGGAACCTCTGTGGCATGTTGCCAGAGGGTCTGCAGATAGATCAAGAAAAATTTGGAAAAAATGATACACATGAATTATTGATTAGTAATTAGTTGAATTTATAGGAATGGGGTCTACCATGTGACAACAACATGTTTTGGGGTCTGCAGCTTGAAAAAGGTTGAAAGGCTCTGGTCTAGATCACACTGACTCAATTTACTTTGGTCTTTCAAAAGCAGGTTAGATTAGGAGTTTAAAGCTCTAATCTCCACAGGATGATTTTGAATCAATCATTCTGTCTGCCAACTTTTCTCACAAGATTGCTTTGGAGAGAAAAACTAGAAAAAATAATCCATGATATTTGAAAATAAGACAGGTTGGCAGTTCAATAAAGAAAAGGGGGGACCATTAAAAAAAGTAAACTTGGAGTTTACTTGGAAGCTAGTCTAACTGAATTCCAAGAAAATTACTTCTGAAATGACATATGGCTCATTAAACTAAATTCACAGATTTTTGAAACTTGGCAATAGTTTGAAACCCACAGTATTAATAAAAACAGATAAAAGACAAGTAACAAACAGTGGCAAGAATAATTACAAAAATATATTGAATGAATGTAACAGGAAGAAAAAGGAGTCCAATTATAACTGTTTTTAAAAAATCGGAATGTGTAGAAATAAGCACAGTATGGAAGTAATTGTCTTGGATTTATAAACAATAATTATAGTTAGACAGAATTATAAGAAATATTCAATATCATTGCAAGATGTTCATATTTTTTCAAGCTCTTAACATTTGTTAATCTATTTTTAAAGATGATTCTTTACATTTTATTTATGACACAGAAACACAACAGTTGATAACATTTTGATTATGCAGCACTTTTTCGCAAACCTGTCCTAGTCCTTTCATTTCTTATATTTAAGTCATCCAGACTCTACATTCTGATTCAGTTTCAAATATAATATTTGAGTTATAGAGCATTAAAACACTGACTTTTTCAAATTGAAATAATATATTGGGATCACTCTGTATAACTAACTATAACTATGGAGCTATTGCTCAATATAGCTACATCTGATTCTAGTTTTGTAATTTGGCCATGTACCATCTTAAGAAATTTTGAATGGAGAGCTATGAGACGTTAGGAAAAATGAGATACCTGGCTCAGATAATGTGTCCTAAGGGAGTAGCAGGAAGAAGTGAAGTATGTATTTTTTGGGCGGGAGAAAGGCATATTGGATTCTGTACAGCTTGATTTGTACATTGAAAGCTATTGTTTGGGCCTAAAGAATGATGTCCTATCATCACAATTGAAGTGAGATTCAACAGATTATTCATATCAGTTTGGAATGTGGAATAATAGGAATAAGTATCATTGTATTCTATCTTGATTGCATTTATGATTAACAAGCATATATTGCTTCCCATTGTTGGACTATTTTTTATATTTTTGAAGATTGAATAGGCAGAACTAAATAGGCAGTAATAATGCCACAGTATAAAAGCTGGCTTGTCAATTAGAAATATGCAGATAGTGTGTAGCAAAATGGATGCATATCTTTAAATAAAAAGAAGACATATCCTATCCATAAAAAACATGTCTAGATGAAATGCACATTTAAAACATTCTTATGCTCTAGATAAAAATATACTTGTTTAACCATAAATAAGCAGGTATCTGCTTTCAGTCTATGATAAGGAAACTTTAAAGAATTTTTTTAATCTGCCTTTATTACTGTTTTAAATAATTTAATATAGTGATAAACATAGCTAATATTTTCTTTTTCTCCTATTTTCACCACAACCACCACTAGCTCCCTAGAATCCTCCAGGACAGTGTTCCCCAGCCTTTTGGGTACTGGGGCCGGTTCCATGGAGAAAGGTTTTTCCGTGGATCAGGGGGGGCTTGGTGTTGCATGCTGCCAACATCCCACTAATGAGACTTGACTTGTTTGCATAGCCCGGTTGCTGGCATGCTGCAAATTGATACTGGTCTACAGACCAGGGGTTGGAACCTCTGCTCCATGGTCTATCTGTTAGATAAGAGAAGGTGAGGTGAGTTGGGCTAATAGAGTGAATAGCTTGGTTTGTAATTAGCTAGCTAGTGCATTCCATTCCATAATGATTGACAGTATGCGTGCCACTGCATTCTTGGTACCTACTAAGTTGTTTGCTGAACCCAATTCTATTTATTTATATTTAATTTTAAAAAGTGATGGAAGTAAGCCACTACATAGCAGAACACCAGCATCAAACAAAACCTTTTATCAAAACTTCTTTTCTAAGCACTTATTTCTAGTTTAATGCTGAAGATTAGTGAAATTCAGCTTCTTTCTAAAAAATTGATTGTTTTGTCCATTCAATGTAAGTGTTCCATTTCTGATATTCAGAGTCAGGTGAGCAAATCAGAATTTATCTGAAGTCTAAATTGACATGGTGCCTTCTGATTTTTACAAGTCTACTTTTAAATAAATGGAAGAATCTGAGAAAAGAACTTTTGAGAAACAGAAACTTAAATTCGTTATATTCAGGTCTCTCCACATGGGGGTCAGTTTATCATATGATTTGGGAGACACTCGGGTATCATGTCAAAGCTAGACATTTGCAATGTTTGTATTTCTAATAATTATTTCTGGCACTATGTAAATTGAAAATAATTGTTAATATATTATATATATATATAATATATTAAACTATATTGCTGCTCAGTCTGAATCAGGTACTTCACTGTAGAAAAGGGACTGTAGAAACAAGAATCCTCACCTCTCATGTCAATGCACATATCCATATGTATATTTTTCAATTTTGTTTCTCTGGATTATAAACTGCAGAGGAGATGTACTAATTTATACTTGAATGTGTAGAAATCACCAAATAATCATAGACTTGGAAAGATAAGTAAAACTCTTCAGACACTGAGGTCAAGTGGCAGAATTGGAGATCCTAGAGACAAGAAAGCATTGCACGGAAGATTATGAGTATACATATACAGTCCCATTTCTTCTTTGTTTAGTAATACTTACCTTGGACATATTTCATGTACCTAGAAAGTGATTTAAGAAACCAACAAAAAGTTTTGTTTTGTCAATTTGAAATGATGTCACTAAATAATAACAGTGTCCTCTGTGACATTCGGCTATAAAAATGTGTAACCTGTGGTTTCTAATAAGCTACTCTTCCTAGTAAACTCTTACAATTAGTTATTTCCATATATTTATTAGTGTATTTGTTTAAGACCACATTTCTAAGCTTTCATTTTACACACAAATTTAAAATCAGTAATTAAGTTAATGCTTATTTAAATGTACTACTACTGCATTTCATCTAGCTTTCCAAATATATGGATTTAATATTTTCTGTTTCTTACTGAAACAACTTTGTTAAAGACCAACTCTGCAACTATAACTAGCCAATTCTAACCTAATAGCAGGATCAGATGGTTAAATTCTGTTAATTACAGTATTGTAGTACTTTTCTCAACTGAATCATACAAAAAGTGATAATTGTAAATGTGGATCTAATTCTATTTAATTCTGGCCGTGTTATTTCCAAGAATACTCCATTTCACCACAAGATGGGGTTTAACATCAAGACTGCAAGAATATGAATAAAATTTGCTTATCCTCCAGATCTACAAAAATTAACCTGTTAAAAAATCAAGAATTACATCTCTCAGAAAGATTTTTTTTTTAAAATGTTTTTTTTACTTGCTCAGCAAATTCAAGAAGACCAACCTATTTTAATTATTTGGGGGGGAAATATTAGTGTTTCTTTCAATTAGAAAAGTACATTCAATATCTTTAATCAATTTATTTTCATAGTATCATGTCTATGTTCTCAAATGGTTTCTTAATGATGTATCCCTTTTTATTATTTGATTGTATATAATATTTTATGAAGGGTTTTTAGAATCAACCATCGATAAATAGCAAAGGAATAAGCCATCAAATATGGCACAGAGCAGATTTGGTAGAGGAGCTATGAATTCAGTAGCCTAGTATTCAGATACTAGGATGTGTCTATACATACAAAAATCAGAGCAACGAAAGCAATGGTATTCCCTGTGATTATAAAGTAAAATTTGGAGTTTGAAAAAGAACAGAAAAAGTATTGATGATTTTGAACTTTGTTGTTGAAGAAGACTCCTGATAGTACCTGAATAGTAAAAAAAAAACCAAATCAAGCAAAGCAACCAGTGTTCTCATTCAAGGCACAAATGATCAGGCTCAAATTATCCTCCTTTGGATACATTGTGGCAGGGATCCCCAACCCCCTGGCGGCGCAAGTGGTGGTCAAGTATGCACACAGCTCCATTTGTGTGAATGGCATGCATGCTTGAGCGCACATGCCTACTGCTTGTCCAGAATCATTCCCTCTCCTGGAAAGGTTGGGGACCACTGCATTATGGCCAATAATTCATTCATTTTCCTTGAAAAGATTTGACATACAGTAGAAGCATTATTTAGGTATATACAATATAAAAATGTTCTAAGTGCTTTACATATGAAATACCTGTATTAGTGTTCACTCTAAAACAATGATATTCAGGCAATAATTTAACTATAGAGTTGGTCCTCAGCTTTCAATCATAATTAAGCCTAAAATTTCCATTACTAAGTGAGTTTTGCAGTTTTGCCCAATTTTACAACCTTTTTTGCCACAGCTGTTAAGGAATCACTGCAGTTCTTAAGTTAGTAACATGATTGTTAAGTGAATCTGTCTTCCCCATTGACTATGCTTGTCAGAATATTGCAAAAGGTGAATAAATGATAAATAAACTGCAACCATGATAAATATGAGTCCATTGCCAAGTGTCCAAATTTTGGTCATCTGACCATGGGACTATTGCAGTAGTTGTAAGTGCAAAAAATGATCATAAGTCCTTTTTTCAGTATTGTTGTAGCTTTGAACAGTAATTAAATAAATGATTGTAACTCCAAGACTACTTGTATATAGATGATCCTTGACTTATTACCACAATTGGGATCACAATTTCCATTGCTAATCAAGATAGTTGTTAATGAGTAATGCCTGATTTTACAACCTTTTTTTACCATGGTGGTTGAGCAAATCACTGAAGTTAAATGAATCACACAGTCATTAAGCAAACCTGGCTTCTCCCCCCCCACACACACTTTGGGAATCTAGATCACAACTATCTAGATCCGCTAGATCCGGTCTATCTAGATCCGCTCCGGGACGGGTACAGCACGGAAACGGCATTGGTTGCGTTGGTCGATGATCTCTGGAGGGCCAGAGATAGGAGTTGTTCCTCTATCCTGGTCCTATTAGACCTCTCAGCGGCTTTTGATACCATCGACCATGGTATCCTGCT
>JANHFO010010345.1:0-10437 GCA_032468095.1 Pareas carinatus | reverse complement strand
CTGGAATTAGGGAAAAACTGCATCTAAACAGAAAGATTATATATCACAGCTGATGGACAGGGTTTTCATGAATTCCTCTAACCTTCCTTGTTAACACTACTGCAGTGTTTCCCTGAAAATAAGACACTGTCTTATATTAATTTTTGCTCCCAAAAATGTGCTAGGTCTTATTTTTAGGGGATGTCTTATTTTTCCACTGCCCAGAACCAGAAGTCTGAGACGTCGCACTTCCTGTCTGCTCCAGCTGTGCCTTATTATGGGAGGAGATCTTATTTTCAGCGGATACCTTACATTTCAGCGAGAGGCAAAACTGTAAGTAGGTCTTCTTTTCGGAGGCCGTCTTACTTTTGGGGAAACAGGGTAAGAGTAATTCTAAGCCTACTGCTCTGTGCCCACAGAACTCATTTGCTTCCAGCTAAATTTATTAAAGATCCTAAATAGATGTGACCCAGGAAGAGCATGAATCCTTTTATTTACTCGTGGGTCAAGTTAGCATAGGATGAGATAAGTACTTGTGAATGGCCAGACTGACACTCTGGCAATCCAGCAGACATGGATTCATTTTCAGCCTTCTCAGTCTGAGAGTCTGACCTGTGAGAAAAGTGGGACCAATGCTTTTTTCAAACTTCTAGTGAAGCAGAGCTTCACCCACAAGGCAGGCTGCTGGAACATTTTTCATTCATTGAGTCATTCAGTTATTCATTCATCCAAATTTATTGGCGTCCCAAACGGGAGCCTCCGCTAAGGGCATAAAAGGCAACCAAGAGGTCGCATGTGGGCAAGAAAGTTTGCAAGGCTTTCCCCCCAGGCGTTTAGTGGTTGTTGCCCACCCCGCGTGGGTTCCGCCACGCTCCTTCTGTCTCTGGAGAACTTTTCTGGGTCGCCCCTGGACTCACCTGTCGGCGCTGAGGGCGGTGAGGGTGAAGACGGAAACGCCCACGGAGGTGAGCTGGATGGCCGGCAGCAGCTTGCAGCCCACCTCGCCGAAAAGCCAGCCCTCGAGGAAGAAGCGCGAGGCATCGACCGGGACGCAGGTGAGCAACAACAGCAGGTCGCCTGCGGCCAGGCTGGAGATGAAGATGTTGGGCACGCTCCGGGCGGCGCTCCGGGCAACGAAGATCTTCAGCAACGTGAAGTTGCCCAGCAAGCCCACTGCCATGATTAGCAGATAGAGCGAGGGGATCACGCAGCGGATGGCGAATACAGCCTCAGCCTGCGGCGACGCCGTTTCCGGAGCAGCCGCCTCGCTCTCGTTGCCCGCCGCCGTCCCATGGGGCCACGTGGACTCTGCCGACCTCGGTGGCATCGCTCCTTGGCGGCAGAGACTCTCCGGACGACCTTCTCGTCTAGGAGCCGGCAGTTTTCGGTCCTCCTCCGTCCCAACGGACCTTTCTCTCCCCGAAGTCTCCAAGAGGGAAACAAATCTCATCAAAGTCAACTGTCCTTTTTATTTCCAAAGAAGTGGGTTAAGCGAAGGGAGGCGAGGCATTGCTACCCCGCTGTCTGAAAGCTAGTTGGGAAAACGTTGCTTGTCCGCGGGGCTGTTCCGTCTTCTGCGGAGTGTAGCTATGGGATACGGCAAGGTGCCTGGCTTGCAGCCTCTCTCTTCTTCCTCCTCTGCCTCGAAAGCTTCTCTCTTCTTCTTCCTCTCTTCTTCTTCCTCTGCCTCTACAGCCGAGTTCGCTTTGCCCTCCTCGGAGGGGGGCGTCTTTCATTTAAAGGCGAGCAGGTCCGCCTCCACAAGGAGGGGCAGCGCGAGAGAGATACTGCAGGAATCTGAGTCCCCGAGCTGAGGTGGGGTGAGGAAAGGGTTTTCCCCGTATCAAGGTACAAGAGAATGTCTATATACACTCTTTGATTCTGAGGGATCACGGGAACATTTCAAAGTCCCCCTATGAACTGTAGGAATGACCTTTGTGTTAGTATGGTATAATGTAGTGTAGTGTAGTGTAGTGTAGTATAAGTATAGCATAGCATAGCATAGCATAGCATAGTATATCTCTATCTTTATCTACACACACACACACTTATAGTAGTTTTTTTAATTCAGTATCCTAGTATGACTTGTAGATTGCTTATTTAGAATTCTATGACTGTTCTAAGCCTATCACAAAAATGTATCTTATGAGGAATGCATTTTATGACATGATGGATGTATTTTATGATTGTGATCATAATATATCACTTGTAGCTTATATGTACATTGAGAGCATATGCACCAGAGGCAAATTCCTTGTGTGTGTTCAATCACACTTGACCAATAAAGAATTCTATAGTTACTCTAGGTGCAAATAAGGCAGCAGGGCAAGCAGCGACTGATCTGAAGCTAGGATCTTTATTTCTGCAATGCAATGCATACTCTTCACAATATATCATGGAGTCAGTTACAACCCTGATGGCTGCATCCACCTAACATGCCCAAGTAGAGTTAAGCATGATTAGGGCTTTGCTTGTGACTTATGAGAACCCAGCCGATCAAGTGGTTTTATGGTTCAATGTGTAAACGGGAAAATGGAGATAAAGTGGAACTGTCCAATGCTTTGGTGCTGAAAAACTCGCTAAAACTCATCATTTGCTTAGCTTCCAGGCAGATCTTACAATAATAAGCATGCTTTCTTGGGAACTACTATTCACTAACATTATATTTGCAGTACGATCTATATGAAGTGAGCAGAAAAGGCTATTGTCTTGTATTTTTTTATCTTCAGGATCTTGGATATTATATTTCAGTAATTGTTTTAAAAATCCGATTTTGACAGCTATGAAATAAAGCAGGAATTTGCAGATACATGTATCTCTGCTTAAAATATTTGTATATTTGAACATTTAAATAAGCATGTTCAAGAAAGGGACAGAACATTACATCTAATTAATGAAAGTTAGTCTATAGGTTATTTTTTCAGAATAGCATAACCCCATATATGTCTTTTAAAGCTCAGCAGCCTTTAGTCGTCAAAGAACCATACCAGCAGATTTATTGTCCTTGGTGCCAATCCCTATCCTGCCTCTATTGCCTCTGTTTCACATAGTCATTTGATTTTCCTTCAGTGATGTAAGCGAATGAAAAAGTTCTTGCATGGTGTTATGATAAAGAAATATATTTTTAATAGCAGTACAGTTAATGATAACTAAAAACCTGTCTCACTCATGGTCAGAAGAAGAGACAAAGGGAGTGTCATGAGACAGAGGGGAACAAAAAAATATTACCAGGACACGTTTGCGCTAGGGCTATTTGCAGCTACAAAAAGGGGTTCTTTTTCTCTCTCTCTCTAGAGTGAAATAGAAAAAGAAAAGAGGAAGAGATAGTGCATCTTAGAAGCTAATGGGCAAACCTCAGCATATTTACTTTTCCTGAGTATTACCTTTAGGTATTTGTACCTTGGTCTTCAGCCTAAATGATCAAAATGGCCCATCAGTATAGAATAAACTGATGGACCATTTTCATCTTATTCCAAAGAGCCCTGGAAGAATGTCTATTAACAGAAGAACAGGCTGCAAAATAGAGAGACAGAACCAACTCTCTAGCCTGGAATAATTAAAAGGGGGAAAGCAAAATGTTTTGACATGGATTGCATTCCCTGTTCCACATACAAGTGCTTTTGTGTTGGCTCAGATATTGATTACAATATTGCTTTGGAAGCAAGTCCCTTATATTTATTGTTTTCCTTCATACTGCAGTATATTCAGGACCAAAGCAGCTGAGTGACAAAGTCCTTTCAGATTAACTTGCACTTTTCTTTTGAAGAACTTTAAAATAATTGACCACTTTACCAGCAGTGATGTCCTCTGTGCAACTAGGTTAGAATTCTTTAAGTTTAAAAAAAAGGAAGTCCAAGAGTCTCCAGGATCAAATTGAGGTTCTCTTTCTCCAAATTGTTGTTCTTCAGGTGTATTAAACTACAATTCCTAACATTCATTCATTCATTCATTCAATTTACATTATATCATACTTCAGACAGCACAGATTACATTTAGAGAGAAAACAATAAACCACTTCCTGCAAAGCATGTTCCTTGGCAATTAAAGTCAACGTAGATAGGCACACCAGATGAACCTTCTGGTGTTAACATTTTATCTGTCTTCCTGAATTTTAATTCTTCCTGAAGAATTAAAAAAATTTAGATGCTGTGGAATTTTTAAAAGTAGCCCACAGATTAAAGTTGCCTTGACAAACACTCTTAACAGATAATCCAGTCTATTAGGCTCAACTGAGCCATTCAGCGCTTCTGAGGACAATGAGATGACAGCAGGACTTAGAAGTTCACAAAATAATCCAAAGAGAATCTGGAGTTCCATTGAGATGAAAAGACAAATATAGCAGAATAGGGCACGGAAAGGGGAAATCACATTATGTGCAATACCATATTGTTGCTAAGTGATGCAAACTACATGAACCATAGGCCTATATTGAAAGATTTGCACTAGCAATCAAGTGTTTAGTGATCACAAATTCATGATGTTGGTATTGACCATAAGCTCAAAATGGGTTAAGGCCTGGCACGTTTCTTCTGTTACAAACCTGCCTATAGGAGATAAGCAGACTCATCTGTGGGATAAAATCTCCCCCTGAGGGTGGGATAAAACACATCATCAGTTTGGAGTCATTGCGCTCCCACAAGAGACCCAAGTCCAGGCCCCCTCTGAATTCCACTGGCCCTTAACTAGGGCCAATTTGGCTTGACCATTAGTAGATCAGATTCTTGCACACAGGTAGCATGTAATAAACCTTTAGTACTTTGAACTCAACACCTGTTCATGGTTACTTGTACCTGACACTGTCTATATTTTTAAGAATTGCAGGAAGACTTCTGAGTATGTGTCCTCTTGGAGCTTGTCTTTCTGGCACAAATTCTTCTGCATTGCTCTCAGGCCACAAAATATATTTTCTCTGGATATGCATTGTTCACCCCTTCACCTCTTTGCAATTAAAAAAGCCAGTATTCATCTCTCCAGCCCTTTAATACAGTGGCCCCCAACCTTTTGTGCACCAGGGATCGGTTCCATGAAAAAAGTTTTTCCGTGGACCAGAGGGGGCATGGTTTTGCATGCTGTCTGCATTCAGCCAATGAGGCTTGACTGGCTTGCTTGCATGGATAAGTTGCTGGCGTGCCGCGGACCAGTGCCGGTCCGCAGATCAGAGGTTGTGGATCCTCTGCTTTAATATATTAACACTTGCATTTCTTCTCATTTAAATTTTTAGCTTTTGACTTACAGTTTTATGATTGTTGTTTTCTAATTTTATTAGCTACCTCGAGTACTTACAAACAAATAGACAAATAAAAGCAGCACTGAACCCATAACTCGTTTGTAACACTTCTCTGACTTTCTGGAATTAAATTTTTGTAGAGACAATGTTTCTGGATGATTATCCATTCAGAAAAAATTATAAGAGAAAGAAAATGAAGCTGGATTTGGAAAATGTGAAGTTATAATGTATATTCCTGGGATTTCTATTTTACTTAGAGCAACTGAGACATTTCTACATTTGTTCAATGTGTCTTTAGTTCACTGCTTCTTTTTTTCCTATGTATAAGTGGTTTAGAAAGAATCAGTTTGTTCTGTTTACCTAAATCATGAACTAAAGAAGCCAAGTTTTCTATGTATCTTGCGAGTTTTCTAAATCAATTTATCAGTTTACCACTACAGCAAAGATTGTTAATAAGATCATTACCAGAATCATTACATCACTGATTTCAGCCCCCACCCACTTCAGTCTTTATAATCTGGCTATCCCTTCAGCTATGGAACTGTGTACAAGTAGTTCTCAACTTACAACAGTTCATTTAGTGACCATTTGACGTTACAACGACACCGAAAAAGTGACATAACCATTTTTCACACTTATGACCATTGCAGCATCCCCACGGTGATGCAATTTACATTCAGAATCTTGACAACCGGTTCATATTTATGACGGTTGCCGCGTCATGTGATCATCTTTTGCGACCTTCTGACAAGCAAAGTCAATGGGGAAGCCAGGTTCACTTAACAACTGTGTTATTAATATAACAATTGCAGTGATTCACATGACAGATATGGCAAAAAAAGTTGTAAAATGTGGCAAAACCCGCTTAGCAAATTTCCCATTTAGCAACATAAATTCTGGGCTCAATTTTGGCTGTAAGTTGAGAACTTCCTGTAGATATGTTCTTAGTTCAGAATAACACTTCATGCATCTGAAGAAAAGAGCTGAAATCAACCAAAAATTATGCAAGAACCTTGAAATTTTGTCCTGAGGGGAATAATAAGAGTATCGACATTTTTACCAGTTACCTGCTTGGAGGCTGTGGGGCCTGTTTATTTCCAAAATGGCTGCCATGAAAAAACTGTAGTCAGATATAAGGCACTCTTGGATAAAAAGGCAATTTTATAAGTTGGTCTGTCCTATATAATCTGAAATGACTACGGTATTTTATCTCCCAACCTTTTAACTCTAAATTTTAACCTCTAAATGTTAATCTCTATTTTATAATTAAACCAGATTCTACTCTAGACTTTCCCACTGCAGATGTAACTTAATCTTTTCTCCCCTATTTTTTCCTCCATGTTTGTATATATACTGGTCTTACAACAATAAAATATTTGATTTGATTTGACTTCTTTTTGCTATTTTTCTGAATTATTCATCATGCATCACCAATTGTGTTCCTCAGCCTTTTCCAAAACCATCTTAAACATACACACATGGTTCTAATCTGCATTTTATTAGCATGAAAACTTAAGGTTTAGATACTCTGCTCGCTTTTCTTTAGTATTAGTATGCAGACTGAATACTTCCCATCTGTGGCCGTTATGCTATTCTCCAGATTTGCTGAAATAATTTATAAATTCTTGTAGACTTCTGACTTGGTAAAGGCCAGATTGCCGATCTGAATCTATAAGAGGACTTTTAATGAGCTATTGGAGTATGATCTTTCTGTTTTAATGGGTCACTGATTTAAGGGGTTGGTACCAGCAATAGATGAGAGAAGCATATTCAAAATCAATGTATTTATTTATATAGTGAAGAAAGCTGAGCTGATGTCCTTTTGACACCATTCTATATAAAGATTGTACATAATCATTCTGCACCAACCAAAAAGTTGTCAGGTTAAATTCAACTATCTAGTGAAAAATTCTAAGAAAAGTCAAGGACCAAGAATCTGTGCTGCTATTGTTTCACTGTTGCTGCTTTCCACTATTGTTTTGTAATAAAAGAAGAAAGATCACAACTTATGTTTGAACCATGGTGGCATGGTGGTTAGAATGCAGTATTGCAGGCTAAATCTGCCCACATTGCCAGGAGTTTGATTCTTCCAATCCTGATCAGCAAAAAGTTGACTCAGTCTTCCATCCTTCCAAAGTTGGTAAAATTAGGATCCAGAACATTGGGGGCAATAGGCTGACTCTGTAAACTGCTTATCTAAGTCTAAGTGCTAAGTGCTATTGCTAAGTGCTATATTCTGTTCAAAGGTTAGGTTTACCCAACACCAAGTTATAATATGGTTTGCTGAGTTTGAGTATAGCATATTGTGTGAACTCGTCATTATTATTTTTAATGTTACATATTAAAAATAATAATGAGTTCACACAATGTACTATATATACCATGATATATAATATATATAATATATAATATATACTAATATGTTACATATTAAAAATAACATACAACATAAAATCCAACAGTTGTGATTTGTTAATTAAATCAAGGAGGAAACTGTTAGGGTTATATGGGTTATGGTTTCTTTAAGTACCTAACTGGTTGGTTTACAAAATGGCTGACTAGCTGAGTCATGCTGAGCCATGCTAATTGCTTAGAACCAGGATGCTTATTATAAAAGCAGACTTGAGAAGCACTCCCTCTCTCCTTCGATATTCTACGACTCTGCTCTGCTTCTGTATTTGATCCTGTGTGTTGCTGCTGAAGATTGCTGACCAACTTAATTGGTGAAATTGCTGGTGAAGACTACTTGCTAATTTGGTTAGTAAAAGGACTGCTTGATTGTGTATGATAACTGGACTGTTGACTTAGACTGGACTGTGTTTAACTTTCTGTTTATAAAGACTTTTGTATCTACTGTACTGTGTGCCTGTGTGATACTGGTTTCCATCGCTGCTTCCTAGCCCACCACGTTTTTCGCTACACGCACCATCCTTGTAATCAAGGGAACTTCTTGTTCCTAACATTGGTTCTAAGCCTAGGGGGCTAACAGAAACAAGTCACAGCTTAGTACAAAATGTAAATCTAATCAAAGGCATGTTCTGTAACCTATTAGATCTGTTTCTGGATCTCAGACATATACACATGACCACTGATAACTAACAATGATGGAAAATTATGCTAAGATGCAAACCCAGTCCAAGAAGCATCTAAGTCAGGAAATTTACATTGTGATAGCAAAATGTTAGTCTTATCACTCCCCCCCCAAAAAAAAACGGTATGTAGGGAGACATTAGATATTGATACTATGTGGTAAAAAAAATTCCTTGTACTGTTCTATTCCAAGTAGAATCCCACTAACATACACAGGGGGGAAATGGAATATGGAATCAGAAGCCAAGCTTTCTTTCTACCAATAGTAGGAATTTGATTAATGTACTTTCTGTTTCTTCTGCCATATCACCCAACTGAGAAAAGAGTCCTGCCTTTTCTTGAGAAAAAAGGAGTGGATGTCCATGATAACACTTCCAGCTACACAAAAATGTCCAGAATGTCACTATCTTATTCATTGCAGTCAGAACACTTCATAGGCACGTAGTTTATTTTCTGTAAGGAAAAATGAATCTTTTTTCTTCCTCTTTCTATTAGAATCTTGGCCTGTTTATTTTTAACTGGAGTGCCAAGCAGCTGTTTTTAATTCTTGACATGGGATTCTTGGTCAGTGTGTAGTTATTGCTGTTAGATCAGTGATTATTGTGGTAAATTTGTTGTTCGTTACTGTGAGACCACTGCTATGGAATCATCAGCACAGAAACCATTTTGCTACTGAAAATATCACCTGATAAACTGTTTCTTGCTGCATAAGACTGCACAAGTTTGTTCATGTTGCTCTAATATTTCTGCAGCTTTTGTGAGACTTTTTGTGATGGAATGTGGACCTGGAGAAGCAGGCAGGATGTTGGCAACACAGAGCGTTCTCATGGAGGAGTCAATAAATCTCTTAAGAAAGAGGCCCAGAGTAAGAGACTGTACAGTCCCAAGTTGCATGGGAGGAAACTGAAATAGTTAAGGGTAGCCACAACCTAAAATCTCTCAGAATATATCTAGTAGGTTAAAAGGGTATAAGCTTAGTTTTGCAAGACTCTGTCCATTAGGATTGGATTCAATTGAATCTCGCTGTGGGCTTGGACCTGACATTTTTGTAGTTTTACGCTGAACTTTCATTCCATACAAATGACTGAGGCACAGGGCATCAGCAGGGTGTTTTGAAGTACCAAAACCACAAGTGCAATCTGTTGATCAAAGCCCTGCCCTTTTAATCATGTATTGCATGGGTGCAAACAAGCCCCTTCTGATGAATAATCAAGTTCTAGAACTTTTTGTGAAGCAATAACAGAATCACCCTTATTACAATGTTTGCTTTCATAAAAAGAGCATTTTCTCTTCTCCTCCATGACTGTTTTAGTACTCTTTTTGTATAATTGCAGTTCGCACTATGGTTGTCTTTTTTACAAGTATGAGTTCAATACTGTGTCAGCTACCTAGAAGGGTAAAAGATTTTCAAACAGGTTTAATTCCCAACCACATCTTTGGTTTCAACAGATGACTAAGTGGCAGTATTAACCAACCTAGACCAATTTTCAAAAAGTAAACAGGATTGGCCCTAGCTAGCACTTGGAGGGGAACCATTAGGAAATCCTGAGGCTGGAAACTATGTTTACATGGTTGTCAAAAAAAACAACACAAGTATTTCATTGCATGTAGAGTTCTATTTATAAGAGACTTTGCCTTTAATGCTCAGTCTGTTTTTGATTATGATGATGCCTTATTATTCTTAAATTGAAATGGAATAGATGGAAGATAAGGAAAAGTCATTCTCAGTGAAACAACCACCAGGAAGCAGAATGGAGTTTCCAAACAGCACACTATGACATGAGAAGTGGGGATTTTGTTTTGCTGGCTTCGAATGGTAGCTGGGAACCATGTTTTATGTGTTGAATTATGATATCTTCCCCTGTAACATCGCATAACCAGAAAATAATGTTTTATGTATCTACATGTCAATAGTTTTAATCCTTTATTTTATATTATAATTGTAATCATTCCAAAGCAAGGACACTTCTGCTCAGCAGAACCTCTTAGCTCCTCATATGCTGGGGTTGTCAGAATTGCTTTGTTGCCTGGAGCAGGTTTCAAGAATGTCAGGGACAGGATTCAACTTCCGGTCCTAGAGGCAACAGGACGTGGGAGAGCTAGCTCTGCCTCCCACGCCTGAAACCCGCTCCCTGGGGGGC
>JANHFO010010342.1:191583-208950 GCA_032468095.1 Pareas carinatus | reverse complement strand
TAATTTTAAATCCAGCATAACACTAATATGAATTTTTTTAAAAGATAAATACATTTGTAAAATAATGATCAGAGAACTTCCAATCATTAATATAAAAGGCACCAATTTAATATAATAAAATTAAAAAGCTTATTTAATTATAACAAAATCATAAATGTTTATTTAATCATAACAAAATCTTTAACGGTTGTTCAATTTTAGCAAAATTATTAAAGTTAGTTTAATTATTACAAAATAAAAAGTTTCTTTAAGTATTACACATTTTAGTGTGATATTTGTTCCTGCTGAGAGAGACAGAGACAGAGAGACAGAGAGAAAAAGAGAATGAGACACACAAACACACACACACAGAGAATGAGACAGACAGGAAGACACACATACACGCACACACATACACACAGAATGAGAGAGTAAGAGAGAAAGAGAATGAGAGAAAGAGAGAGAATGAGACAGACACACACATATACACACACACGTATACAACTATACAAAAAAATTCAAACAATCTCCAGATTTTCTTACGGACCATGAAAGTTTTCTCGCAGTCCACAGGTTAGCGACCACTAGTCTAGGTTATCTGAAAACTGCCTTATCCCAGGCTGCTCATCATTTCGGTTTTTAATTTTAATTTTTAACTTTTTATTCTATTTTAATTGCTTTTTTCATTTTTTCACTTTCATAGTAATGTACACTGCCCAGAGTCACTCTATCAGTGATAATTTATTTCTTCCCATATCATTTGTACAATCTATTATAGATAGAATCATGCTGCCTTCAAAAAGGCTATGATTTATTATTGTGAACAATGCAACATATATCAATGAACAAATGTCAGGAAAATTAGTACCCTAAAATATACAAAACAACTCAATATTTTCAATTTAAAAATTTCATTTTTCATTTCCACTATCTGCTTCTCAAGCTCATATAGCTTCCTTTCTCTTGTCATATCTATCTAAACATTTGCTAGTCAAATTCTGATTTGGTAGTGTTAACAAGAGAACAATTCTTTAAAAATGACTGGTTTGGTTCACTGTTTAATGAAGAACAGAACAAAAAATATGGTTAGTTTTTTTAACTTAATGCTGACTCTGTTAAGTTCACAGCAAGGGCTGGAGAAAAGTATGAATTCTTCATTTGGGTTTCAGCATAAATGCAAAACTAAAACTAGTTTGCAAACGTGTCTGCTAATTTTTTAACTACAGATGATAAAATCTTTTAAGATCCAAATTTACTGAGAAGTAATATAAGCAATTCATAGAATAGTTATCTTCAATGAAACAGATCATTTGTATGCATATGCCATGCAAGTTTAAGATTTTCATTTTTAAATAGTTAAAGCAGCTTCCAAAAATGTGTGTATATTCAGAGTTCAGCATAGGAACCATACTGCAATACAAATGTGGAAAAAAGAGTCAAATGGTCTGTGCATCAGGACTCCTATGATACAAAAAATTCTCAAGAAGAGAACAGCATCACAATTAACACAATTCATAAAGACTTGAGTCTCTTTTATGGAAAAAAGAAATTAAAATGCAATTTTTAATTTATTTATTTAAATTTTTATACCGCCCTTCTCCCCAAAGAATTGAAAGGTCAATGCAATTGGTGGCAGCTTAGAAGAAATTATTTTCATTAAATTATTTCTTTCTTATTAAGACAATTGTATAGAAATAAATTCAGTAAAGATGAGAAGTTCTCTGCATTAAATTTCTTTATAAACCACTGAGGCATGTAGGATTTCACTGGCAAAATCATTAGTTGCGGGGAGACTAAGTCAAATGATATGGTTGCAAAATAGAAATCTTTCAGTTAATGAAAGCAATTTATTCGTTTATCTGTAATGTTAATTTCTTATCTTTTGATAAAACATCATTCTGCTTTGGTAGGACTAAGCAGTTAAAACACACGATGCACACTATACCAGATTATTTACTTCATGTATTTCACACTGTTTATGTATCACAAATTACATACACTCTATGATCTTCACAAGCACATTGAAACATATTAAAACTACAAAATGGCAATAATTGCATTTTCACCAAAAACAAACAAACCAAGAAGAAAGTCGAATGGCTCTTCATTTCCTTAAAATGGTGGGTAGCATAATGCTCAGGTACTCATCCATAATTTGTAAGTATTTATTTTATTTTTATTTATTATTAACTTTATTTGCTGCCCATCTTATTTCAAAGTGATTCTGGGCGCCCTACAGAATTGAAAGCAATAAAACCATAAAATATAAATATTTCTAAAACAAATGGAAATCAAAGATAAAACTATGGTTAAAAATGGGGAAGTAGGGGGAGGATGCACAGGGTGGGAGTGGGATTGCTTCTTAATTCATCATCAACCATCTCCAGTGTAATGTTCCCCTGTTGGGGCCCCAAGCCATCTGCAGAGCCATGTCTTGAGGCTCTTATGGAAGATCAGAAGGGTGGGAGCCAATCTCATCTCAGGGGGGAAGATGTTCCAAAAGGCAGGAGCTACAGCAGAGAGGGTCCTTCTCCTGGATCCTGCCAGCTGAAATTCATTGAAGGGTGTGGCTTAAGAAGATCGACACCCTATATCAAGGTGAGCATAATTATTAGGCAGCTTCTTTTCCTCAGGCAAAATATGTCATAAAAGAGATTTAACTGACTCTGAAAAGTCCAAAATTGTTAAAAGTCTTTCAGAGGGACGCAGCACTCTTGAAATTACTAAGATATTGGGGCGTAATCCCAGAACCATCAAATGTTTTGTTGTAAATTGACAACAGGGTCACAAGAAACGTGTTGAGAAAAAAAGATACAAATTAACTGCCAAAGATTTGAGAAGAATCAAATGTGAAGCTACCAGGAACCCATTATCCTCCAAGGTTTTCATATTCCAGAACCTACCTGGAGTGCCCAGAAGTACAAGATGTTCAGTGTTCAGAAACATGGCCAAAGTAAGGAAGGCTGGAACCGGACCACCACTGAACAAGACACGCAAGTTGAAATGGCAAGACTGGTCCAAGAAATATCTGAAGATTTTTCATAGGTTTTATAGACTGTTGAGATAAGTGACTCTTGCTGGATGGGTCCATGGCTGGATCAATAATGGGCAAAGATGAGCTAGTTGGACCTTTTCGGGTTGAAGATGGACTCAAAATCAACTCGCAAACCTACTGCCAGTTTTTAGAAGACACTTTCTTCAAGCAGTGCATTTTTTAAGAAGACCATAATTTTTAAGCAGGGCAATGCTCCATCACATGCATCGAAGTACTCCACCATGTGGCTAGCCAGTAAAGGCCTTAAAGAATAATGACATGGTCCCCCTTCCTCTCCTCACCTAAACCCTATTGAGAACTTGTGAGTCCTTCTTAAACGGGGGATTTACAGTGAAGAAAAACAGTATACCTATCTGAACAGTGTCTAGGAGGCTGTGGTTGCTGCTGCACAAAAAGTTGATCAGGAAATCAAGAAACTGACAGACTCCAGGAATGGAAGACTTACAACTGCCTTTGAAAAGAAGGGTGGTTATATTGGTCACTGAATTTTTTTTAAATGTCAGAAATGTTTATATCTAAATTTTGAATTGTTTATTATTCTCCCTTTAACAGGTAAAAATAAACGAGTGAGATGGGAAAATTTCTATTTTTCATTTAGTTGCATAATAATTTTGCACACTAATAGTTGCCCAATAATTGTGCACACATATTCTCCCAAGAAAGCCAAAATCTCACTTTTACTTTCTTAAATATTCAGGTTTGAGGTTTATTAGCATTTTGGATTGACTGAGAGCACTGTAGCTGTTCAATAAGAAAATTAATCCTCAAGAATACAACTTGCCTAATAATTGTGCACACAGTGTAAAAGCAATAACAGGAATTCATGGATCTAATCTCAGTAACCTTTGAGAATTACCTGGATCGGCAAGTTGAAGAGGCCCTTCTCAGTTCTGCAGGTGATACAAAACTGAGGGACACAGCTAAAACTTTAAATAAATATTTCTTAAATTTGGACACTTTAAGATGTGTCAACTTTCAGAAGTTCCAGCCAGTCAACTGCCAGTAGGAACGGAAGTCCACCTATTTAACATTGTCAGATTTAAGGAACATCACTTTAAATGAAAGACTGAAGATTCAAAAAAATCCAGACAGGCATGGCCAGTGAAATAAAGGGCTAAAATAAAGCAGGGGAAAATGAAGAGCTCTGCATTTGGATAGGAAAAATAAAAGGCACAAGTGTAGCATCAGATAACCTGGCTTAGCAGTAGTACATGCAAAAAAAATCTGGGTATTCTTGTCACTTTCACATTAAACATGAGACAACAGTGTGGTGTAGCTGCTAAAATGGCAGTACTATCTTCAGGTGCAGGAACAGGAATAGAGAGTATGGTATATGATCAATATTATTCAGACTATTATGCCCAGATATGGGCAGCACAGTTCAAAAAAGGATAAGAATAAACTGAGGTGACTTCAGATGGGTACTATCAAGATGGTTATTGGTCTGGAAACAGTTCAAGGATATAGATGTTTAGCCTTCAGGAAAAAAGGAGAGATATTACAGCAATCTTCAAATATCTGAAGAATTATCCCATAGAAGAAATAGGCTTTAAAAGAATGGGTCAAAAGACTTTTTTTATATATTTTGGCTAGGAATTACAGCCATAAAATTTTCCCTGTGGAAAAAAAATACATAATATTTTAAAAGTTTACTGTGTTTAGAAGTATCTTAACGGAGATCTCCAAGTATATCTATGTCATCAAGAAGACCCAGATGACATATTGCAATTCTCAGAAACAGGGGGGCCCAACCCCCGGTCTCTGGACCAGTACCAGGCTGTGGACCGGTGCTGGGCTGTATAAGGCCACCAACTGGACTGAGAAACTGGAGGCAAGCCAAAGAAACACCAGGCAGGGAGCAAGGCCGGGACAGGAGGGCCAGAGGCTGCCCAGCGCAAAGGCTCCCTGTTGACCTGCAACTGGCCCTCAATCTCTAGGCTCCGTGTCCTCACCTCTGGTTTCCCCACCATCACCCCTCTACCTCTTCCGGCACCACACCTCGGCTCCTATTCCATCGTGCAGTCCACAAACCAAGCACGCCAGCCCACCTGCAACCAGGGAGGGGTTGGAGAGAGGAGAAGCCACTCCTTCGTCCCAAGTGCTGTGTCTTCAAGGGAATTCTGGCCTGGCCTCCCCTCTTGTCAAATTCCTTGCTGAGTCTATATTCTGCCTGACTGAAGATTTATGCTCTGAATTTGCCATAAGCTAGGGGGGAGGTGTGCAGCTGTGTTACCATGGCAATAACACATATTTAACTTTCATTTCTGGCCAGCCTTATCTATGTGCCTAGTTAACATTCATTTCTTCTGGCTGGCCATATCTAACTTCCATTTCTGCTTTGCCAGCCTTTTCTGCATCACGTGGTGGGAGGGAGGATGAGCATCAGAGAAAAAAAAAGTAGTTAGAAGTATTTTAGTTTCAGCTTTATGTTTTCCTTTGCTGTCTGGTTACCTCTCTAATAAATTAATGAGTTTCTTTGGGAGAAAGGAATTCGAGACAATCAACACTCTCTTCTTTGGACCGGCCCTCAGCACCCTGGATCCCCAGCCCTTTCTACTGGAAGGCCGAGCCAGAGTCGTCTCTTCACTTTTCCCCTCCAGTAAAGCCTCTCTGTGCCCTTCAATTTCCTCCAGAGCAGAGCAAAAAAGCCTACTTTCATGAAGCCCTCCCCCACCTCTCTATTCGCTTCCCCTCTCCCTCCCCTGGTCCACAAAAAAACTATCCTCCATGAAACTGGTTCCTGGTGCCAAAAAAGTTGGGGACCACTGCTCAGAAAGAAACATGATTGATTCATTAATAGTTTTTAAATTTTGAAAAGCGTGGAGTTTTTTTCATGCATTGATAATTGGCAACTTGTTCTGAGAATTCAAGATAATACCGTATTTTCCGGCGTATAAGGCGACTGGGTATATAAGACAACCCCCTAATTTTACAGTTAAAACATAGGTTTTGGCCTATACTCGCTGTATAAGACTACCGACCACTTCTGAGGCAATACCAGTTGTTTTTAAATGAGCAGGTTTTTACTAGAATACAGTGTATAAACATACTGTACATAATGTCCCCATTATTACATTTTAGCCCACTGGATATGCTTGTAGATTCGGCTACATACAGAATATAAGATCGTATTTACCTTTTGAAGCAGCTGGATATGCTCTATAACAGTGGTCGCCAACCTTTTTGACCTCGGGAGCCACCAAGTTCATAATTTGAAATCCCGAGCCCCACCAATATGATTTTTTTTAAAAAAGATACATACATTTGTAAAATAATGATCAGAGAACTTCCATTTTATATAAAAGGCACCTATTTAATATTTAAAAAATTAAAAATCTTATTTAATAAAAATTATAACAGAGAGTGAGAGAAAGAGAGAGAGAATGAGAGGGAAAATGAGAGAAAGAGAGAAAGAGAGAGAGAGAGAGAGAGAGAGAGAGAGAGAGAGAGAGAGAGAGAGAGAGAGAGAGAGAGAGAGAGAGAGAGAGAAAGAGAGAAAGAGACAATGTGAGAGGGAGAGGGAGAAGAGGGGAAAGGGAGAGAGCGAGAGCGAGAGAATGAGGCAAACTCAAGAACACACAGAGAATGAACAGAGAGAGAGAGTGAAAGAGACACAAAGAGAGACAGAGAATGCAAGAGACAGACAGAGAGAGACAGACAGACAGACAGACAGAATGACACACACAGAGATAGACACTCATACCCACAGTGCTCTGACGCTATCCACACAGCGCTCCACTCACCCCACTGCCCATGCTCCTCTCTTGGCTGCAGGTTGACCTGCAGGGCCACTCTGCATACTCCTCTCGGCGGGCTTCAACAGGACTTATCTTCGCCCACTGCGGAGCGCAGCAGGCCATTCCCCGGGCCTGATGGCCGTGCTCCAAGCTGCAGCTGGCCTTTCCGTCACCCAACAAGGAGCGCAGCGGGCCATTCCCCAGGCCTGCCAGTTGTGCTCCAAGCTGCGGCGGGGCTTTTCTTAGCACGCCAAGCAGCGCAGCAGGCCATTTTCCGCCCCGCCCCACTTTGCACTCCTGTCGCTCACATACCCGGTGTATAAGACGACCTCCGGTTTTGGGGAGATTTTTTTACTGTGAAAAGTCATCTTACACGTCAGAAAATATAGTAGTCATTTTGGCTTCCCTAAAGAAGTCAAGTTTCACTTCCTCGTGTAGTAAATGAATTGCTGCAAATCATGATTCTCTTATTGTGCTTATACAGTGTTAGACACCTGTCATCTTTTAGAAATGTCCATTTTTCTAACGACAGATCACTGACTCTATACATTTCCACTATTTAGCACTTAAACTTGGACCCATACAATTTTACAGGGACAGGACTAACATTTGCACTGCCAGTTATAAAATAGTATGCATATGGTAGCAAAGTATAATAGAAACAGCATTAACTTTTGCACTGTCTTGAGGTAAGCCTTTGTTCGGTCTTTTTTCCTCTCATATCAAGATAATTGGAAAAATAAATACAAGGAAATGAGAATTTATGTACTATAAATCTACAGTTTAAACAACTGAACCCTAACTCTTTTCAGATAATTCAAACTCAATAAAACTCTACCCAGTTCTTTTTTGTGCCAGGAAGAAAGCAGTGTTCATTCAATGATACTTCTTATCTTGATAAGAATATTTCAAACAATAAGAAAGATGACTAAAACAAAGTGCAGAATCAGCACAACTGTTCTAATAATGTATTTATTCAACAAAAGAACAGTGGGTTCAGACATATAATTATAAATATTAAATACTAGCTATTGGTACCCGTGCTCTGCTACGGGTTTGATATAATAAGGTGCACATGCCAAGTGGAGGAGAGGCCTTTGAAAAGATAGGCTTCCGAAAGCACTTTGCAGGCCTTGTTCGGTCTCCTCCCCCCCTGACGTTTTTTGCAGAGATAGGTTTGGGAGGGGGAGGGAGAAAAACCGGACACCATAAGTCTTTTCACAATCTTTATTCAAACAGTCAAAAAAGAGCAAAGAGGGCTCATTAGGCTTCTCAGCTGTTTTGAGGCCTTGTTTGGCCCTGCCCTTCCTGTTTTTTGCACTCACCTGCATTGCTGCCATAGGTACAGGTTCAATCCAAGCAGTTTTCCGGCATGGAGAAGCAGTTTTTTGCAGTCTCCTAACCTGCTGCTCCTAACCCCTCCATTAGTACTGTTCAATGAAAAATTCAAAACCAAAAAGGGAAGCTGCAAAAGACCTCCAATCAGGAGAGGCTGCAAAAGCCCTCCAATCAGGAGAAAGAAAACAAACCATATTTTGTCCAATCAGAACCTCTTGAATTAAAAAATTGAAATAACTCACATAAAAATTAATATTTTAAAAATTCCTTTCTTAGTGAGCACCTAGATGCCAAGATGAACAGATCTACCAAACTTCAGGTTTGTGTCTTTAATAGTTTGGGAGATCTAGTGATGAATCAGTGAGTGGCATTTCACATTTATATATAGAGAGATATCTTAAATAATTCAGCTCTGCTATATGAGAGAGACTTTGCCTTTGTCAGATTTGATAGCCATTATTTTGACTGCTTACGCAAATGCAACCTACAAATATTAGAATATAAATATGTCGATATATAATTCCTTGCCTGATCTTCACTGTTCTTTTTCCTTTTAGAATGAATATATACTTGCCTTCCTTTTTAGTGATTTGTTCCTATCTTCCAGCCAATCGTCCATCTGTTCCTCAATTTCTTCAATAGAGGGTCCATGATCATATGATGGCATATATGCATTTGTTTCAGCCACAGTATATACAGGAAATTCAGATTTTGGTTTCTTGATTTTAGTTTTTTTTTCCTCTGTGAACAAGAAGAAAGAATTTAAATGACAAATTTTGGGGGGAAAGATGCTTAAAATACTTACTACACTCAAATATGTCAAAGATGTTAGTTTTGTAAATATAGGTAAAGTTTACACTCTGAATTTTAGACAAATCAGTAGAGAAATTTTCCTTCACTAATCAAAGTATTGTGCTTCTTCAGAAATGAATTTCAGTATCACTAGAATTATGACAGCATACTTTTGTTTCAAAAAGGCTTTGGCAAGATAAATAAATGGCGCCCTTGTACTGTCGCAGATATAATGACAAGTAACCGAAGTTACAATCTAGAAACTAGTACACTAGTAAAATCAGTCATAACCCTCATAAGCTTCATTTGTGTTAATTACAGAGGTTACAATGAAAATAAAATTACTCTGGATAGTCACATATTACAAACACAATATCATATTACATCTAATTATTCAAATATAAGTTGTCCATATGGTGAAGATTAGAAAAAAGCAGAAGCTAACTATTTGAGACGCCAAGATTTAAATTATGCACAATCTGTAATATGAAATATGAGACTAAGACTAAAGCACTTTTGAAATTATAATTATAATTATAATTCAGATTGTGTTGCAAAATACAATGCAAGAAAAATATTAAAATGGCAAATGTTTTCCACTTTATGTATTTAAAATATTTTTTCTATAGAACTGTTCCTTGCAAACCCAGTTCTTAATGTGTATAGGAACAGGAACAGTATAAGACAAAATAAATGAAACTAAATTTTTTAAAAATAAAAGTCATAAGCTTTTTCAAGTTTCTAGAAAGATGCACACTTAGATTTTTAATTGAAATATATTTTTGTTCAAATAATAAATAAGGCCTATCATGAAATTGAATTAGAAAGGGTGGGATTTCAGTTGGTAAAGATATCTTCCATATAACAAGTAATTTCTCAACAACATGTCGAGAATATTCTACTATGATGTCATATTGTGAGAAAATGGCCGCGTGGGAGGAGGCAGTATGAGCCTGAACTGGTCCGGAGGAAACAGGGTTTTCGGGACATTCTGGAGATGCTTGGCTCCCTGAGCTTGGAGATGTCCTGCATCGGACAGGGGACTTTCCCCCACGCCCAGTGAGGGCTTTACCCTTGAATAGACTCAGGGTGTGGATGTTAGCCGTTCGGGGATTACCAGCGGCGTCCTTAGAGCGGGAGAAGAGCAGCGGCCGCCATGATCGAGGTTTCCGGCTGTTGTGGCTTTTGTGGCCGCCGTAGTTTCCGAGGAGCCGAGGAACTTGCGAGGAAGTGTTGGGGTGTCTATGGAGAGCCCCGAGGAGCCTCGAAGACCAACAGGCGGGCAGTCATGACTATTGGGAGCGAAATATTGGCCCCCAAGAAAAGGATCCGCAATCTGGGCGACCTCCTGGATGCATGGCTGTCCTTGGTTGACCATGTGGCAGCCATCACAAGGGGGGTCTTTTACCAGGCTCACCTGGTTCACCAGTTGCGTCCTTTTCTGGATTGGGACACTATGCACACAGCCACTCAAGCACTTGTCATTACCTGCCTGGACTACTGTAATGCTCTCTACATGGGGCTCTCCCTGGGATGCATCCGGAGGCTTCAACTGGTACAGAATGCAGCCGCGCGGGGATAATGGGTGCCCAGGGCAGTGTCCATGTGACCCCTCTCCTGCACGAGCTGCACTGGTTGCCGGTGGGCTTCCAGGTGTGTTTCAAGATGTTAGTGACCACCTTTAAAGCGCTCCGTGGCTTAGGACTCAGATATTTACAGGACCGCGTTCTACCAGCTAATACCTCCCACCGACCGGTATGCTCCCACAGAGAGGGCCTCCTAAGGGTGCCATTGGCCAGACAATGCCAGCCAGCGGCCCCCAGGCGGAGAGCCTTCTCTGTGGCAGCACCCACCCTCTGGAACGATCTTCCCCCTGCAATTTGAACCATCTCTGACCTCCGTGCTTTCTGTCGCGCAGTAAAAACGCACCTCTTTAGCCAGGCCGATCTGGCCTAGTCACACATACACATCCTGGGAAACTTTTAATACTTGAAATGTTAAATATTTTAATTTGGTTTTTAAATTAGTTTTAACATTAGGTTATCTAAATTTTCCAGCCAGATAAAATATTTCGTTTTAATTGTGTTTTTAAATTTGTGTATTTAATTGTGCACTTGCATGTTTTTATTGGCTGTACACCACCCTGGGTCCCTTTGGGGAGAAGCGCGGTATAGAAATTTAATAAATACAAATATAAATGTGCTCAAACCTAAGTTTTGACCACTCTTTTTTCTTCATTCCTCTTCAGGAATCCAACATTAGTTGGATACTGTATTATTCTTAAATAAAAATTAAACAATAATGATTTCAAACAATAAAAGAATAGGTAATAGATAGTAAGTAATAGGAAAGATGAGAAGGGTAATAATGATTTATTTCTACTAGGTAATTTAATACTCTCTATTATCTTAAAAAAATATTCTGGTGTCCAAAGGCATGGCTGAAAAGATCTGCAATGCTATAGCCTAGTGTTTTCCTCTACAAATTTCCAGATTTGTATTTTATAAGAGACCTTTGTTGTTCAGTCACTAAATCGTGTTCAACTCTTCATGATTCTATGGGCCACACCACACAGACCCCCATTCATTTCCCATTGTCTCCCGGAGTTTGGCCAAATTCATGTTCATTGCATTGATGACACTATTAACCATTTCATTCTCTGCTATATCCTTCTTCTTTTTTCTTCATATAAAAAGTATAGCATTTTTAAAAAGTCAGTTAGATGTGGAGTCCAGTGGACACTAAAGAAATTTGTCCAGGGGCATACTAAAACCTAACATCATCACCTTACCTACTTCTTAATAGGACAAAAATGGGGCAAACTGGAAAATCTATAATACCATCAAGAGGCAATAATACCTACAAATAATATTGCTAAGGATTTTATGATCCAGAACAAATACAATATAAATAAGACAAGGAAAGGGAGAAATAATATTCACAGCTTTTATACTAGCAAGCAGCTTACATACTGCAATTAAATAAGGGTGAAACAGATGAGAGAAGTTCACATCTTTTGTGTGTAAGTTACTTATAGCAATATTTCCAGTAGGTTCACATCATTCTGAGCATATTTTATCATGCTTTGTAGTCAAACCAATTTGAAATTACTACAAAATTTACCAGAATTTTTTATCCAGGAAGACACAAAACTAAGTGATTACTATTTCTTTAAGACATTATATAAAGTCATATCTTTTGGAACAGGTAATATATTTGTGGTGTTTTACCCAACCTTATTTCTTACCTGATTAATTGATTTGAATTCAATAAGACAACAGGAATTCAGAAGTAATTTTGGGAATTTCATACTGCAGTTAATCTGATCCCTAGTAAACCCATTTTCTGCACAGATGGAATCTGACTCCATCTATAGAATTAGATTTCAGTTAGACTCCATCTGTGTAGAAAATGGGACATGCTGAGATAGGTGGAAAACCCACCCACCCCCCTGCCTCCCACACATACCATTTTAGAAAGGATAAATGCAATAAAAACTGCACTAAAAAAACTCACTCTGAAGTGTTTCCAGTTCAGCTCTTGCCAAAGCCTCTTCTTTCTCTTTTATTTTTGTTTCTTTATATTCTATGTAGAGTTGCCTGGCCTCCTTTAAGAAAATGCAATGATATTAGAATTTCAGAGAGACCCACTCTGAAAAGGATAGTGTTAAAGTTTTATTTTCAAGCCTGGCAATTATTTTCTTAAAAATAAAAATAAAAAAATAAAAGAGTGATATTTCTTCATAACAATGCAGCCACAAATTCTAAAGATATATTTTAGCAACAAGCTAAAGTCCATGAATGAATGAATACAAATGAAATGGCTTGACTGTAGATTTTAAATACAACATTGCCCACTAGTTTTTGATAGCATGCAAGATGTCATATCAAGTATCATTGCAACAAATCATCCCAGCAAAATTACTTGATTTGCTAGAAACTAAAAGCAAAGATCAGTCAAGCCACTCACACTTGCAATTGTAAGTAAATTCAGAAAAAAACTATATATCAAATTGATATACCGGCTGCATTTAGGACGAATATCTGGCTAGAACAAACCTAGAAGGAACCTTTCTGTTTAGAATGATGAAGGCTTTCACAGTAGTTTTTTTTTTACTGCTAATACATCACAACAGCCCAAATGCCTCAGCCTATTTACTATTCACCCTAATGGCCAGTTTTAGATTCCTCTGCTGTCAGTAGAAAATTATATTAAGGTTTCTTTGAGACAAAGGATGGGGGGGAAACTTCTTTCGCCAATCATTAGAAAGACCATGCAGTTTAATCTCATTTTACCACAGTGAAAGTTGGGAGAGAAGATTTAATTGTTCTACGGAGAGGCTCAGCTAGAAACACTGGGCAGGCTAGCTGGTGGACATCTGAGGAGTCTGCTTGTCGTTTCTCCATCCCCCCCTCCCCGCTCCTCATGCATGAACCTAGCTTTTAGTTTCAGCTGCAGTGGGGAAAGTTAGCCTAGGGCATTTGGGAGGGTAAATCCAACAGCAAATACAAGCTTATACACAAATTACAAAGTCTAGTACATTCCTTTTAATGTCAATAAGTAGTAAGAAAAGCGGAGTAATTCTATCCTTGAAGATTGAGGCTTTCCTGCAACAGGTTATAAAATGGGATTTTCTATCATGGTTACAACAGAATCTTTGAATCATATGGAAATACTTGATACAATATCTCTCTCCATAAAGCATATGCTTCAAGCTACAGAGAAACAGAACCACAGTATATACATTAAGTACAATTCAAGATGAACAACGTCGCATATTAAACATTGGAGATAACAAGCTTAAGTCCGCTGTTTAAACTTCCCAATTAAGAGAAAATCAAGCTATTTAGATGTATCAGCACTGTCTGTTATACAGTTCTACTTTTCCAAATTAAAACTGCCCAATGTCAAACAAGAATATTTGGATACAATCTGGAGTCTTAATTCATGTTAGCAAATTATTGAAACATGATCAGGAATCATTTTCCACAGTGAGGTTTGGAGATTATATCAAAAGCACAGAACCAATAAAGCATGGATGTTTTGCCTGTGAGTTCAGGTTAAAAAGAGTTAATTGGCATTTAACTCTAACCCTGCTTACACTGAAAGCCAATATTTGATGCTAAATTCTGGAACAGAATCTATTACTGCTTATGTGACCTCTAAACATCAGACTCCAAGGGGTATCTGTCAATCTCAGTAGCGTGTCAATCATGGAGCAATTGGAACTGAGGTTCAGATGAAAATGATAGACTAGAGGATAAAAACAAATAAAGTTTTCAATAGTCAAAACTGTAAAAGTTATGAATTGTTTGGAATTAATTGCAATTAAAAGAAGCAGGATATAAAAAAATGACACTTCTGAACTATAATGTTGGAGAACTCCTGGCAAAACATTGAAGCCAAGAAAACAAATAGATCATTAAACAAATCAACTAGAGACACAATTGACCAGGATCATACTTTGAATACATGTGAAGATTTACTTGTCAAAAATACATGTAATACTGGGAAAGGCAGAAGGTAAGAAGATGTATTCTACTTCTATATTGAGAACCAGTCTGATCTAGGGGTCAAAGGCACTAGAAAAGAAACTGAGAAACTGTAAGTTCTAGTCCCGTATTAGGCAAGAATGCTAGCTTTGGTCAGTTACTCTTTTAGCTCAAGGCATTTCACAGAGTTGTTGTTATCAGAAAATAGGACGAGGAAAGAATATTAGGTACACTCACCACCTTGATTTGTATAAATAATAAAGCTAAGATGTAAATACATAAAAATAAAAAGGTTAACCAACAGTACTACAATGCTAAGAATAAACACTGTCTTGACATATAACCATCAAAGCAATAACCCAAAATAGAAATTTTATAAATATCATTCTAGAGCAGTGGTTGGCAACCGATGGGCCACGGAACACTAGTGGTCCCCGAGCCAATCCAGGTGGGCCGTGAACTGGGTGAGTCCAATAAGACGCGCCTGGCCATGCCACTGCCCCGCCTACACTCGTGGCGATTGCTGGCAAAGTGCAAGGGGCCACTGGCAAGACGGGGCTGGTGCGGTGGGGAGGGCAGGGTGCTGTGGCCACAGGCAAAAGGCTGGCTGGTGCAGGAGTGGAGCGGGCTGCTGCCAGCACCAGCAAAAGGCTGGGTTGGTGCGGTGGGAGGAGCGGGGCACCGCAGCCGCCAGCAAAAGGCTGGGCTGGTGTGGTGGGAGAAGCTGCCCATAACTGGCAGAAGACTCTCATCCAGCTCCCCTCGCTGCCACCGCCGCTGCCCACCCACTTTTTAGCTCTCAGAGGTCAGGTGTCTCCGCTTCATCTCTCTGTTTCAGTTTCTCTCTGTCACTTTCTCTCTCTCATTTTGTGTGTGTTTGTATGTCTTTCCGTCTCTCTGTGTGTGTGTGTGTGTCTCTCATTCTGTGTGTGTGTGTGTGTGCGTGCGCAAGTCTGTCTGTCTCATTCTTTCTTCCTCTCTCTCTCTCATTCTCTATCCCCCCTCCCTTTCTGTCCCTTTTTTTCTCTTTCTCTCTCTCTCTTTCTTTCTCTCTTTCTTTCTCTCTCTTTCTCTGTCTCTCTCTCAAAAACAGGAACAAATATCACATTAAAAATGTGATATGATTTTTTATGATTTTGATATAATTAAATAAGTTTTAATTTTGCTATATTAAATAGGTGCCTCTTATATTAATAAAATGGAAGTTCTTTGATCATTATTTTACAAATGTATGTACCTTTTAAAAAAATTCATATTGGTGGGTCTTGGGATTTCAAATTGTGAATTTGGTGGTCCCCGATGTAAAAAAGGTTAGCGACCACTGTTCTAGAGTGTTATAACAAATAGTAAGCAAAACACTTTATTACAGACATGTCAAACTCAAGGTCCATGGGCCAGATCCAGCCCATGATGTGCTTAGATCTGACCCACAAGCAGACTACACGTAATCCTTGAGATATGACAGGTCATGTAACGAACATTTAAAGTTATAACGCACACCACAAAAATGGAATACGAATCCATTTCAAAGTTACAAATTCTGCAACGCCCCAGCAGTCATTAACCCTTACGGTCGACAGCAGAGACACTGCAGCACAGCCAGCCACCTATTTCCCTCCCATTCTGCCCGGCCAGGTCCTCAGAGGCCAGCTTTGCCAAAATACTGGATTCTATGCACTCCCCTCCACCCTCACTCCCCCATCATCATTCCCTTACTTTTTGACAAGCTCAGGAAGTCTGGGTAGAGAAGGGCACTCCCTCGCTGGACCATGTGGCACAATTAAGAAGAAGATATATGGTCTCTTGCTTCCATTCCAGCCAGCATAAACTACGATTGCTTCTTAGCTCTGCCGGTGCTATGTTTACGTGATTTGTTTTTAGTGACACCAGTGTAAGATTAGCGTAAAGCTAGAACTGGAAGCGCTAAGAACAAATCACACTGATTAATATTGGCTGAGAAAAAAGGTTTGTAGGGAATCAAAATGAAATTGAATTTAACATCCCTGCTTTACATTCAGAATTTCATTATTTTTAACTTCTAATTAGCTAAATTTCTTAAAACATTTCACTTCATACTTTCTCTCTTAAAACATTTTTTCTTTCTATTCAAAACCTGATTTTCAAACCCAACATTAAATAATGCGATATAGTTATTTAATTTTTAAAATAATGCCAAATAGATGCTATTCTTTTTTCTCAATCTATTATTCACAATCAATTTTTTCCGATCTGGAAATTCAAAAGCATCTTCTTTGAACTTTTTTTTTTCTTGCAAAATTGAACTTTGGACAGCCATTTGTGCCATAATGAAATCACTTCACTCGAACAGAAATTCACTGCCAACTTCTGTAATATTCTTAACCTACAGGATATTTATGCACAAAAATTCAAAATACTCGCAAGTAAGTTTACTTTTCATTCTATTATCATTCTTCTATATATTTCAACTTCTGTCTAGTTGGAGAATATTACATTTGGAAAAGAATCACAAGATTTAATCATAGTTCAACCCAAATTTCACAACACGGTCAGCAGAACCTAGCAGCAAAAGTTTCTCAACATTGATATATTCTCAAATATGTTTGTAATCTCTACTCTACTCAGTCATAAACTATATAATACTTCTTAATCTGATATTTATTCTGTATATAATCAATCCATCTTCTTCATTCTTGTACATATCTTTCTTGAGAGCAATCTTTCAAATATGCTGAAATTTTAGCCATTTCAGCTAGACTCGTTATTTTTAGTGTACATTCTTCAATAGTATGTAATTGTTCCTTCTTCCAGTACTGCGCGATCAAAAGTCTTGCAGCTGTTATTAAATTTGAAATCATTTTATTTTCCACTACTGTACAGTCTGTAGTTATATCCAATAAAAAGAACTGTGGAGTAAATTTTCAAAATGTTCTGCATAATCCACCAGATTCTTATCCAAAATGCTTTAACTTTTTTACAAGTCCACCAAATATGA
>JANHFO010010342.1:173091-191483 GCA_032468095.1 Pareas carinatus | reverse complement strand
TATTTGTTTCTACTCTCCAAAAATAGTTGCCTGCTTATTCTGGCAACAGGGCAACTAAATTGTACAGATAAGTCTGCAATTGTCCTAAAAACAAAACCGCAAGATTGATTCAGGTCTTTCTTAATAATTTGCAAGATGCCAAAAGTTAATCCAACACCATGTATGATAATAGGCTAGAGCAGGGTTGTCAAAATCAAGGCTTGTGGGCCAGATGTGGCCCACAGCTTCCTTGAAAGGTGGTCCATGGAGTCATCCTGGAGGTGAGTGGGGTGCTCCCCCAGGAAAGCAGTGGCCATGGGGATGCAGGGGGACAGGGGGTGGCACTTGTGTATGAGGGGGTGGCAATTGCAGGGGGCAGGAGTGGCAGTGCTCACAGCCCCAGTGACTTGCAGTGGCTGTGGCCACAGCGACCCTCAATGAAATTGACTTTGTCACACACACACACACACACACATATGCTAGGGCAATGGCCAGGTCTAGGGTTCTATATCAGGAATTTCAATACTGCCATGTCCCTTCATGAAGAAATTCCATGATGATCTTTGTGAGAATAAAAGACCAGTATCTGCTGTAGGACAATTCAGAGTTAACATGTTATTTATAACACTGAAAATAGCAATCACTCAGATAAAGCTTAAGTGTTAGAGGCTTGGATAAAGTAGCTTGTTATGCCCTGTTGCCATCAACTCTGGTATTAATAGCTGCAGAGGTGTTACATTCAGCTGCAGAATTTCTGGTCAATCAGTAACAAAAATGACTCATTGGCACCATTCTGAGTTCCTATTCAGAGCATTACTGGTCAATGGTAAAGTTGTGGAAGTCCATATAATGGAAGATGCTGCATTGTCGTGAACTTTTTAAAAAGTTTTCAGTGTCTGATTTGACTGACTATTTTTAAACATTAAAAAAATGGAACATGAATGCTCTGGTTAACAGACTAAATAGACTAGACAGAAGAAAAGAGAAAGATGACTGATTGTCATCTTTGTGTTTTCCTACCTGCTCCTACCTTTTTAACTATAAAGATTTACTTTGGTTTGAAGCTAACTTGAAGCATTGTTCATTATCATTGGTCTTTGTGCATGGACTTGGTCTCAGAATTACAAGAGGAGAGGGCAAGGGAAGTCTTTCCATGTATTCATTGTGTGTGTATAGGCACACAGGCAGAGAAAAAGGATATTGTAACTTAACACAGTTTTTTGAAATGCTAGTTTACAACATGGAAGAAATAGCACTTTTACTGTTGAATTATAAGAGAAAGAACAGGGGCTTCTTTTGACATGAAACTGGAATCAAAGGATGGGTGTTAAAAATTGCATTAATGGCTCCCATAGCGTTATCTATCTGTTGTTACTTTTCTCCCTTTCCCGCATTGTTTCTGCCTGACTAGTAAGATTTGGACAAGCTGATGCATTTCAGATCCCAGGTATAAAACTTTGTCATCTTGTGGAAATTGAGAGTCATGTCTTCTTAGTAGTTGTACCCACCCTGTGGAACAGCATGTTCCCAGAGATCCACATGACCTGAACTTAGGCTTTTGGACAGCTGGAAAAACTTGTGGTAAGCTCTAATAATCTACTCTCTGGTGGTGTTTTTCTAATTTTTGGAAATCTGAAGTTTTTGGTGTTCTCTGAGCTTGGCTCGTTTCTTGCAAACGTTTTAACTAAGTAACATCATCACTACTAGAAGATAGTGGAGTGACACATATATAAACAGAGACCAAATCCCATACCCTAGTAGCGTTGATGGTGTTATCTAGCTGGGTAATGAAATATTTGCAAGAAAACAGCCAAGCTCAGAGAGAGTTATAAACATTATCGTCTGTTAGAAATATGTTCATGTTACTTATCCTCCATGGTATATGACATATTTGCTGTTGATTTTATTTGCTGATTTTTATTTATTCATACACGCTGTTTTCATCATACTATGTAAACCCCCTAGAGTTAGCTTTGTGTCTGAGATAGTATACAACCTGATCAAAAGATAATCTTCATAATTTGAGAACCAACAAGGATATTTTATATAGGTACAACTTCCCCCAAGATGATGCCCAGCTGGTTCTCAAGTCCCTCATCCACCAAAATGTCTAATATTATCCATTAGGCATATAATTCTGAGAAAATATAAAGTTTGTTTAATTAACTCAGAGGAGACATTTAACAAAATTCTGCTAATATATGAATACATAAGCTAGAATGATGTCACACCAGCACGAAGCCGAAAGCACCAGCCTGAAGATGGCAAGTGGGACCTCGCTGAATATATATATATATAGCTCAATTGAAACATAGTCAGAGGCACCAGCCTGAAGATGGTGAGTGAGACCTCACCGAAACGTCGCCAAGAAACTCGCAATCTTACGCGGGGAAAAACCCGAACATGCTCAAACTTACATATGTATATATATATATATAGCAAATATTATTTTGAAGTTGTTACTTGCAGACAATCTCTTTCTAACATAATGGTTTTAAAATGTTTTTCTCATTTTTACATATTGACTAAATGAAATGTCAATGGAAAATCATTAAAGTGCATGTTATTTTTATAAGGTACTGTGCTGTAAAAGAACTAAGCAGATGATTCATTTTCATCTTGCTCCTACTAGGCAGAACATTACATCAATCTTTTTTTTGCAATTTGAAAAAAGATGTACAGTAATTTGTAGCTGTAAGTTAACCTTTGAACAGGAAAATTGCATTTAGAATTTTGAATACATTGTCATATAATGTTTGCCAAGGAATTGGGCCAACTACCAAACTTGCATCTAGTAGTTGTTCTATGCTTCGTTCCATAGGATGGCCTTTATGATGCCAGCTTAGCTATTTGCAGGATGCAGATAATTTTATTTCCTGTTTCCTTGTGTTACTAGAGGCAGTTGGTCGCCACCTAGCGGGAATCCAAATAATTAAGAGTGAGTTGGCGGTTAGTGCAGACTTTGTTAGTGTTAGTTAATAAATTGTGTTGCTGTTTTACTCATTGCATCGTCAATGCCTCCCAAAATTCTAAACACAACAGTGGCGACGAAGGTGTGATATGCTGCTAAGCAGAGAGAGTGAAGTCACTAGGGGTGAGACTAGGCACCAGAGTCCTGGCAGGAACTACGTTCCCTCCTCCATCTGCCAGCAAGCCATGCTGGAGAAAACAGCATCCTAAGGCCCCATCCTAGGACCAGCACTGAAGCCTTAGCAGCACAAGGCATTGAAAGGTCAGAAACAACTCACCATGGCCAAAGTCAGCAAATTGGAAGAGTTTGACGTGACGCATCCTGAGAGATGGTGCTCATACATCTCTCACGTTGAGAATTACCTGTGAGCAAACCAGATCAAAGACAACGGCTTAAAAGCCGCAATGCTCCTGTGCATGTGCGGCCAAGCGATGTTTGACATCGCTGAAAACCTGGTTGCTCCTGCTACATTAGAGGCGGCTGCCTTCACAGACTTAAAAAAGAAACTCCAGGACCATTTCGAACCAAAGCTCTCCATCATCACATTGCAGCACACGTTTGAACAGCAGGAAGAGCAACCAGGAGAGTCAGCCACCAAGTTCATAGCTGCCCTATGACAGGTGTCCTGGCTTTGTAGCTTCATTGATCTTGAAGAGAGACTGCAAGACCATTTAGTTTGCGGGTTGAGGAACAGGGAACTCCAGGAGAAGCTATTCGTGAAGGAAGCCCTCAGTTCCAAGATGCCTTGAAGGAGATCATGACCGACAAAGCCATTGGAGGAGCCGTCAAAGCCATGCAGCCCTCCAAGAATAGTTCCTGCACAGAAAGCGTCCACCACAAGGAAGATGAATGAAGAGTAGGATCCGACATGGACATTGAGGTCGATTGGCTGCAGAGGCAACTAGAGAGGGACCAGTGACCACTTGACAAGCCAGCTCCCTTCACTCGATGCATGGGCTATGGGGGCCGATACAGATGCAGAGTGCAGCTTCTGCACAGCAACTTGCCTGGCATGTGGCAAAGAAAGCCACATCACTGCCATTTGTAAAAGCTGCCAGGAAAATCCAAAGCAAGAAGAGAGTTTCAGGAAAGGTACCGGGCCCCCAGGGCAACACATTTCTCCAGCTGAAGAAGCATGTGTAGGACAGGTGCCCATTGCCCCCTTAAAGAGAAGCTGAGACTCAAGATCAAGCTTCATGGAGTTTCATGTAACATGAAACTAGACACAGGGTCACTCAGCCCCATTGATAGTTTCCCAAGGAACTTTCAAGCATATTTGTAGTTGCAGCAGCAAACAAGTCAAACTCAGGTCATCTAACCTTGTGCTGAAGGACTTCCAAAATGATCGTGCAGTAGTCAAAGGAAAAGCTATGCTCCATGTGCAGTTCAAGGGGTTTGAGGGTCCATTGGACATTGTGGTATTTGAGGACCACCGAACTAGCTTCATCGGTTTAGACTGGTTCGATGCCCTGAGCATTCAAGTAACCAACATATAACAAAATGAAAATAGTGAACCTGGCAGAGGTTTGCCAGAAATGCAATGATATTTTCAGCCCGAGCTTAGGGCCGTACAAAGGACCTCCAATCGTCTTCCACCTTGATCCTACCAAAGTCTCAATATGGATCAAGCATCGTAGAATGCCTTTCACCCATAATCCCAAGATTGATGCAAAGCTGGACAAGCTGTTGCAACAAGGAGTGTTGCAGCCAGTAGATAGTGAGATGTGGGAGACTCTCATAATCACACCACTTAGGGCCAATGGGAAGGTGCGCATATGCGCAGATTATAAGTGCACCATTAACAAAGTACTTCAACAGCATGCGTATCCGATGCCTGTAGTCAGTCACATCTTGGTGTCACTACAGGAAGGTTACGTATTTGCCAAATTAGATTTGGCACAAGCCTACCAGCAACTGCCCTTGGACGATACCATGGCAAAAGTTCAGAGCATTGTCACCCAAAGGGGTTTTTTCAAGATTAGCTGACTACAATTCAGGGTCAGTGTAGCCCGGACTTTTCCAGAGAGTGATGGAGCGCACACTCAAGAACATTCCAGGGATGTGCCCTTATTTTGATGATGTCCTTATAGCTGGGGAGTCAGTGGCCAGAATAGTTTAGAACCATCCTTCAGCGTTTCCACAAAACGGGGCTGAAGTTAAAAAGGGAAAAATATAAAATCAGGGTAGATTCAATGGAATTCCTAGGTTCTGCATAGATGCTGCAGGCATTCATCTGGCTGATTCTAAGCTCAAAGCAATTCAGCAGGCTCCCAGGCCTAAATCTAAGGGGGTGCTTCAGACCTTTTTAGGTCTACTGAATTTTTACCATGCCTTTCTTTCATACAAGCCATGATGTCAGAACCGTTACACAGGTTCTTAGACAAGAAGGCAGAGTGGCAGTGGACAAGCATCCACTAGAAAAGTTTCTTAGCAGTCAAAGCCCTACTGTCAACAAACTCAGTACTCGCTCTCTTTAAGGAAAAGTTGCCTATCTGCATTGCTTGTGATGCATCTCCATATGGAGTAGGGGTTGTGCTGAGCCTCTTAATGGCTGACAGAAGACAGGCTCCCATTACCTATTACTCTAGGACCTTGTCTTCAGCAGAATGTAATTGCACTCAGATAAACAAAGAGGCATTGGCCATAGTGGTTGGTATCAGGAAATTTCACGACTACTTACTTGGTTGTAAGTTCATGGTCTTCACAGACCACAAGCCACTTCTGGGTTTGTTCACCGCGAACAAACAAATGCCTCAGATCCTGCCTCTGTAAATGCTGAGGTGGTCTATTTTTCTTGTAGCTTATAGTTACAGACTAATTCGTAAATGTGGCAGGGAAATGGGCCATGCAGACGACCTTAGTAGATTGCCCCTGCCACACATAGAGCCAGACCCAGCATCCAGGATTTGCTGGAGACTCTCCTCCATGCAAGGGACGTGGCTGCCAAGACAGCCTTGGACAAGATGCTTAGCCGCATGTTAAATTGGGTACACACAGGGTATGCTGGACAAATGTTCAGATCCAATTTTCCAGAGTTTCCATATGAGAAGAGATGAGCTGTTGTCTTAATATGGGGTCCATACTTTGCAGAAGTCATGTCATAGTTCCAAATTTCCTGAGGCCCAGGGTTTTAGAGTCTCTGCACGAGGGATATTTGAGAATAGTCTGGATGAAGGCACTCATGAGAAGCTACTTTTGGTGGCCTGTGTTAGATAAAGATATATAGAGGCCCAAGTTCATAGTTGCTATATGTGCCAGAAATTCCCGAAGCCCCTGTCCACCATTGGGAAATGCCATGCAAGCCCCGTGGTCAAGAATCCACATTGACTATGCTGGGCCATTTCAGGGACAACTGTTCTTTATTGTGGTGGACAGTCACTCTAAGTGGTTAGAGGTCATACTAGTCTCTAATATGATTACTGCCAGGACCATCCAGGAGTTGCATAGGATCTTCGCTATGCAAGGTTTACCAGCCATGCTCGTCTTGGACAATGGGGGTCAATTTACCACTGCAGAATTCCAGTTCTTCTTGAGGACTAACATGATCAGGCATGCCACTTTGGCATCCTTTCACCTGGCCTCTAACGGCCAAGCAGAATGCATGGTCCACACCACCAAAGATTCTCTTTAAAAAAATCATAATCGGATTTCTTGTTCTGCCAATGCACAACGCCCTGCATTCTATGGACCAAAGTCCTGCTGAACTAAGATGGGGACAGCAATTTATCACAAAGCTAGATCGGCTGTACTCGGATCGGGTTGCCGCAGACATAGCACAGCCAGCCCCCTGGGACAATTGCAAGTTGGCGACCAGGTTTAGGCCTGGAATTATGATCAAAGGGCATTGTGGGTAGTAGCTGTGATTATTAAGGTGTCAGTACTGCTCTCATTTAAAGTGGTCCTCGAAGATGTTTGAGTATTGCGACAGCACATTGACCAACTGTGTTGGATGCTAGAAACCAGTCACTGGCTCAGGACTATCGGGAAGACCAATCCCAGGGGCAGCACGACAGCAGCCTGATGACAAAGTCTGCATGCACAAACGAGTCTCCAAATGCAGAGGCTGCTCCCACTGAATGGAACCGGCAAACGGCTCCGAGTTCCAGCACAACAGAGACTGTTTCCCCTATGGACTCTGGCTTAAGTCTACCGGAACAGACCAGCTAAAGGGATTCTGGTCGATCCGAAGCAAATAGGTTGCAAAGTCCTAGTCAACCAGCCGAGCAGGCAAGCAGAAGGATCCGGAACCTCCAGCAGCCCAGAGACGCTTGGAGCAGTCATGAAGACCACTCCTGTATCTACAGGACTCCATCCACTCATTGGGATATTGAACTATCTAGGGGGAAGGGGTGTTATGTATTGGGTCTACATGTTAGAACTGAATAATTGCTGATGGTTGGACCTGGGAAAAAGCCAGACTGGCTGTCTCCACAGTTGTTAACTGTGTTTGTGTGGAAAGTTATGCTGCAATTCTATTGGTTGCCATCTAACGTGGATCTGTATAAATAAGAGTGAGTCAGCTGTTAGCACTGGCTCAGTTAGTGTTAGCTAATAAAACGTGTTACGGTTTTACTCATCACCTCATCAATGCCTTTCAGAATCTGAAACGCATCAATTACTATTCTTATAAGATTAACGTTTTATTTTAAAAGTGAGTATGCTACATACTCTAGACTGTATTATTCACATACACTACAAAGTAGTTTTAATTCTTTCTTTTTCCCACAGCACTTATTGAAGCCCAAGACATTGAATTATATCTTAAACCTCTAGAAAGATATATTCAATATTTTCAAGAGACCGAATTTCCAGGGATACATATTCTGATTCCTCCTTTGTTTCACACCATCTGCCTGATCTGGAGTCATTCCAAATTTTACAACATGCCAGCACGAATCATATCTCTACTGCAGGAATTCTGCAATCTGTTCATTCATCAGGTAGTAAAGCTTTAAATACCAGAATAAATTGAAAGTAATACACCCTGTTTTTTTATATGAAATTGCCTGAGGAATAAAGTCAGGGAAGGAGGTTCTCTCCCACAGAGAGGGCCTCCTCAGGGTGCCGTCAGCCAGACAATGTCGGCTGGCGACCCCCAGAGGGAGAGCCTTCTCTGTGGCAGCTTCCACCCTCTGAAATGACCTCCCCACAGAAATTCGAACCATGGTGGATCTTCGAGCCTTCTGGCGAGCATTAAAAACTTATTTGTTTATGCAGGCCGGGCTGGCCTGATGTACACTTCCTCCTTGCCCCAATTATAATATTAATTCGTGAATTTTAAATTAGTTTTAAATTAGTTTTATATTTGATTCGAAATTCAGCCATTATTGAATATTTGCTTTTATAGTTGATTTTAATTTTGTTGTATTGTGTTTTCTGTTACGTTACTTTGTTGTTGTTTTTATATGGCTGTACACCGCCCTGGGTCCCTTCGGGGAGAAGGGCGGTATAGAAATTTGATAAAATAAATAAATAAATAAATACAACAAGCAATGAGCATAAAAATGGGGACAACTTAAAAAAGCACAAATACACAAAAGTAGCAGCAGCTCGGACTTCGATTATTACCTGAAATAATTGAGGCAATGCTTTTACTGTTGTATAGAACCAAATTCCCACTTTACACGGAAGTAGGTCCCGCCACTGTGGTTTTTCCACCAGTCTACAAGGAAACGTGGTAAAAAAACACAGAAATTACTACTGATGCTTTTACAGCCAACTAGGAATAAAAAAGATTCAAAGTAAGCAGTAGATTATCATGGGAATAGTTTATCATAGTTATCATGTAGTAGGTTATTATGGAAATAGTTTCATTTAATAGTTTCATTTAGTGTGTAACTACTAAGACAGATGTCGCTACGGCTGTTTTTGCATGCTAGGCTTGCTTGTATCTCTCTCAATAGTCTTCACCTTTTTCTGATGGTTGCAATTGAAAGGGGGAGAGGGAGAGAGGGATTAAGCACCACCAACCAGTGTCAAGCACTGACAACCAGTTGTGAAGACTGTACTACAAGCAAGCCAATACGTAAAAATTAATGCCATTCACTGAAGCATTACTTTAGTCATAAGAATGGATAATGAGAAGAATGGTTTCTGCTCTCTCATCCTGCATTGATTCAGTTCATGCTCCTGCTGTGTGAATTATTTAAGACTTTTATTTCTTTCTATAATTCAACAAAAGAAAAGATGGTATTTTCTGGAGCATTCTGAATGTCACTATTTCCTCTCCCATGGCTTGTTAGCTCTAAAAGTAGAGAAGAAAGTGAAATATTTTACTGATCTTTTACTTTTAAAGCCAAACTGTGTCACACAAAACCAAGACTAAAGTAATGACAGGTAAATTGTGTAAATAGACCATAGTAAGGATCAGGTATTATGTAATACCAGTGAGCATCAGTCTTCCTTTAATTCATCTTGTGGAATTAAAATAATACCTAAACTAATAAGTTTCTTATTAAAGGAATTCTATATAGATGTCAGTGCTTCCTGAAAATTCTTCCAAAATGTGCATTCATTTCTTCTATATTTTCAAAATTCATTTCTAAAAATCATCATTTATAACCAGCACATTTAAAAAAATAAAATATAACTGTTCAAAGATTCATTTCAAGGAATACAAAAACATTTCTAAATGTTATTTTCAGTGCCTGGTATGCCAAAAACTATTTGTGTCTGTCTTTTATGCAAGGAGCAGTTCTTCCAGAAGAATTTTTTAGGTTCCTACCTTTCAGTCTTCTCTATACCAAGTTTCACTTCATCGCTATTCTTTCCTCCAGACTTTTTCTTCTTCTCCTTCTTTTTTCTACTAAGCAGCTCATCCTAAGCAAGAAAAGAAGATGGGAATCAACTGTCAGTGGTGATAACTTTAGTGTGTTCCACAATTGTTAGGAAAGTAAATAAAAGTAAAAATAAAAGTAAAATAAAACAGAATATTTAACAATAAGTGTTGTCAGGATAGTCATTCTTTAAAACATTGCTTCTCAAACTTTTTTCTTCATTACCCAAAACTACTTTTCAGAAAGTCATTTTTGCTTGAAGTAGATAAAACACTTTAAATCAACTTAAATGTACCTGTTGCAATTAGATAATGGGTTTACCCAAAGAAAAATCACTTTTATCCAACTTTGGGTAATTTACCCAGGTTTGGGTAGGACTTCCTTAAACACATATAAACACCAGCTACTGTCAATCTGATATGTTACATTTGCATTTACATTTAACTTATTCTTCTCATGCAAAATTGTTATAGTGTGGCTCTGAACATATTAAAAAAATATAGATGGCTTAAATCCTGAACAGTGGTGAAAATGCAAAACCAAATTCATACATAAATAAGAATCTTCTTTTGTTTTCTGGTAGTCAGGAAGGAACCATCATTTAAAACATTTCTTTACTTCTGTCATTTTCCATTCGAACCTTGGACTATTTATCATTCTTGAAAGACATTTCAATTTGTGGGTGTGGAGGGGACCCTCCATTAAGAGGGAGTATAAATTTCAAAAGGGGGGAGGAAAAAGGAGAAAAGAAAGAAAGAAAAGGAAAAAAGGAAAAACTTAAACTAAATATTAAGAAAGAGAATTTAGCTTGAATTGGTTTTTCAACTCTGCTTCCTCCGAGATCATCAGATCTTGATATTAGAACAAAAACTAAATATTGATGCACTTCAAAACGATCTTAATCATTAAAAAAACTTCTATAGGAGGAAAGAGAAAATACTTTTTTTTCTTTTCCATTCTTTTGTTTTTAAACTATTTTTGTCAGCATGCAATCTGATAGGCTAATTCAGCCTGTATATATGTATGTATAAAAGACAGAGCATGATCAAGATTCCTGAGCTGTGCCAAGACATTTTGCCACTTAAAGCAATAAACAAGACGATGATAGAGACAGACTGAAGCTGACTGGACAGAGAGCAGAATCTAATTTTCAACATTGTCCTATCATTGATGTCCTCCACTACACTAATGGAGTATTGAACTTACAGTCCTCTCTAACTCTTCCACCCCCCATTTCCCTACTGAAGCTACCTGTTTCTCTCTTTGCCTCCTAACAGATTAACTATTATCAGTGTTAATAATGAGACATTAATGCTTAATTCAGAAACTCTGAACAATTTTTGCTGATTTTAGAGCAAGCTTCTTACCAGTTGTTTTTCCAGGTAGATAGACCAAACCACAGCATAATGTCCTACTGTGAGGATAATGAACAGAAGTAATGCCAACTCTTCATTGCTCATTTTTCTCACTCGCCTGTAATAAAATACAGGCTGTCGCCAATCTGGTAGCCCATTGATCAGAATATCATCATACCTAGGGCAGTAAAAACAAACAAACAAGCTCTCATAATGCATTTAAAATTAACCTATTTCCTTCTTTTTAATGAGACAAATATGGCTATTTTGTTTCACTCATCAGCTGTTTTGTTTTTAACAGCAAACTCTTACAATTGTATAGCTTATCAACATTTAATCTGGGTTCCTAGGATAAAATTTAGAACCAGAGTGCTATGAAAATGTTTACCATCAACTGCTTTAAAAATGGTGATTCTACTGTTCTTACAGCTCCCCCAATTGATTCATCGGAGAAGTGTTTTTTCTCAAAAATGAACCACATGTGTTCAGTCTATCTGTCAATCAAGGATCATGTTCCGAGAATAAAAGAATTACAAAAGGATAATTATAAGTGAAAACGCAAAGACCACCAAAATCATTTATTGGCTACAATTCCTTATTTATAGCCATATGTAGAAGCAGAATTAATTGTTCAGAACATGTTTAGTTTTATAAAACTTTGATGTGGAAACTAATTTAGGAATGACTAGTAATTTAACTGTGAACATTTAAATAAAAATAGAAACTGAGATTTTAAAAATATTTAAAAAGAATAACTTTAGCCTAGTAAGAATTTTTATTTTAAGGGTTGAATTTGCATTACTTCACATAAAAAATAATCTAGCTAATTTCTTTTTATGATTTACTCTTGTTAGTATTTTAAAATGGATGATTTAAACATCAACCAGACAATATTAATTTTTTACATGCATGAAAATAACTTTCTCTGAACAGACAAGTCTATTACTGAAAACAGTTCAAATGGAGACATATTGTATGCTCAAATTAATCCTAAATAGAGCACATCTCATTGAATATTCTAATCACACTATTTCTAGTATTAAATCTGCACTAAAGGACTAATTTGGTGCAACACATTGACCAAAATATTTTAATTAAAAATATTCTGAGTTAGTCGCAGGTCTAATTACCGGAATAGCAATAGGGCCTATATTGTCATGCAGGTCAGTAGGACTCAGTAGTAGGTTTTTCTCAAGTAAATTGACCGATCCAGGAATAATAGTGCAGCTGCTAAACTGCCAGTCTTGACATGTAAATCAATTTAAATGCAACAACTGCAGTAGCTACTTTGACAGTTATTAAATTGATACCTTGGAGATATCTTAACAAAGAAAGCCAAACTTTTAAAATATCTTTTTGTTTAAAAAATTAAATCAAATTTTGATTAAATATCCAGGTCATATTGTTCAACAAAGCAAAATGCATTTTATTTCTATAACTAAATGTTAACAAAACACATATTATGAAACTGCTTTGTGTTAGCTGATATATATGATTAAAAAAAGAATATAATATAACTTTAAAATTGATTGGATGTCTTTTAGCCAATACCATTACTAAGAAGCTTAAATTGCAATAATAAACACGCCAGCAATTTCCATTGCATTCAGTAGATTTGCTTTTAAGTAAACCTTTATAAATTTTCACCAAAAAATCTTGTTCCAAAATTAAAAAGAATCTTAATACTTTTTGAGATTTAAACTATCCTAAAATGTTAAATGGTGTTTTTTTTTAAAAAAACTCATGTTTTTCAGATTATATCAAGTCAAAAGATTGAAACAAGTTTAACAAAAAAAGAAAAAAAGTACAATGTGCACATGAATTAGAAATTTCCAGTTAAAATTATATAAATTAAACCATAATAGAAATTCATTCCAACATATCTAACAAACACGGTTCACTAATAAGCAAAAAACTAGTACTATCATTTTTCAAAAATTGCACAATTCATAACTTATATATTTTTAAAATTTGCATGCCATTCTTCAAAGTCAAGTTTTTCAACAGATTTCAATCAATTAAAATTACAAATAAAAATCACAATTTATAACAGTAGCTATACTTTCTAAAACATGTTTAATATATTTCCAAATCTGATGCAAGAAAATCTCACATGCTAAAATACACTAAACACTAAGTATTTACCAAGCTCCGTCTGCTATTTTGAACAAAAGTCTCCAAGGATTTAGTTCCAGAATCAATGCTCTATTGATTTTACTATCAATGAACATTATGGCTCACATGACAGCCATTTTAAGGGAATATAGCTTCTATTATATCCCACTTTTTAGAATATATACTGTCAAAAGATAAATCACTGAGTTCTGTGGCAATTAAGGACTATATTTAAAAATTAAGCTGTCTGTTTAATTTTTAGGAGAACATATAAACAATGATCCTTAGTTAGTCAGAATGCTTTGATAATTTTAATCTTGTTTTTCACATTTAAGAAATTAGTTAATTAGGAAATATACAGACAATTCATTACAGCTCTTGTTTGCAGAAATCAATCTATCACATAGAATGAATCTTCAAAGGCATAGAGATGAATAAAACACATAAGCACGATCGTAAAGGAGTTTTTCTGTTTTCTCCATTTGCCCAGTCTCCTAATTTCCTCATTTCAAATTACAAATAATATAAGAGAAAATAATTCACTACATTCATAACTAATATAGGTCAGAATAAGATTCTTCAATTCCCTCTAAAGTATTTCTTCAAACTAGAGATTTATTTTGCGAAAGATGCAGTTAATAAACAAAAAAAATGACTCCTCGTATTTAGGTGGCTTAAGGCTACTATAGTATAGTAATTTGCCATCACATACCCAGAGATATAGTTCCTACTTTTAATTAAAATTGTGGCAAGATTAGAACTGAAAACCTGTCACCAAATTTAACTGAATCTTCAACATCATTTCATTTCCACAACTATGTACACAAAATAGGATGTTAAAATATAACATTTTACTTTTGTACTGGTTTTTTTATTTATTTTGCAAACACACGGGGGGGGGGAGACATAATGTAAATGAGTTTCAGAACACTTCTATATTTTCCATATGCTAGCTGCAAAAACCTCTTCATTACAAAAAATGTGCCAGGATATACAAGCCTGGTGTTGGAACAATTATTTTGGTGCTCCCCTGATTATTTTGGTCTAGGTAATCTGTCCACAAGAATTTTAAAAAGCTATTGATGAGTTGAAAAGAACACTGTGAAAAAGTTATTAAAATATGTTGTTCTAATAATTAAAGTTTTTAAAAATAACATATTTGGATTATACTTTTACAAATTTGTCTAATAAAAGAGAAGTAATCTGTTGGAAATCAACTTCATCTACATATTAAAGCTAGGCAGCACGTTATACCAAATTTACACTTTAACTTTGTAACTAAAGTATCTATGCTAAAAGTTACTCCTAATATCAATCCACACTTAACAGAGATCATGAAAATTTTAAATATTATTTTACCTGCCATACCTCATTCGTCTATCATATGTAGTAGGATATTAAACCTTTGGGCAATTCAAAGGAGAATTCAAAATTTCAGCCTTTATAACAGTTTCTGTTTCACATGCTCTGGAACCAAAGATTCAGATTTCTTGTGAGTTGGGAACTAGGTTCTAGGTAAATAAATTTAGAACCTGAAACTCAAACTTTCTTTAAAATTTTGGTATATATTTCAAATATGTTGGCTTTATTTACAACATTGATATTCAATGGATAAGCAATGTTTAAAATGATGTTTACAGCATATAAAATAAATGGAACAGCTGTTCCCTGAGCAAACCATTTTGTTTCATGGCAAAAAAAGGCTGAAAAATGAAATAGCTGAAGATTTTGATCCAAATAATATGTTCAAACTTTAATATTATTAGGACCAACTAATCGGAAGGAAATTAATTAAATGAATGCATTGTGCAACTGGGAAGAATATACTTTTAAGAGGGGGGAAGCTTTTAAAAACCATTTGTACTCTCTTGATTACCTGTTATTTAAGAAAGATAAATATTCTGTATATTGTAATCAACACCAGTAGTTTTTCAACTGAACCAGTGAACCAAGTCAAAAATTCCTGCAGGCAAATACCTTGGGAAAGATTTCTCATAGTAGAATGGATTGTTTGTTGTTTTTAAGAGAAAACACCTGCTGTTACTGCACATTCCTAGCTTCATGGAAGAGATCATCACAAGAGGTTTGTAGACATTTAACTGAAGTATCATAAAATTTAATTTTTGTTTATTGTTAACTCATTCTTAAAGATGAGTAGAGACTGAACTCCTGTAATGCCACACTTTTCTAACATAATTTTATTAAGTGCATTAGAAAGAGCACAATGTGTAAATATTTACAGGAAACCTCTAAATATCTATGGTCAGCAACTACAAAAGGCAATTTCCTAACATTCCAGTGATACTAAGGGGAAAAAAGGCTGAAAATTTTAGAATCTATATCTTTACTGCTAGTTAGTTTAAATAACAGTATGCATATAAAATGAGCACTACAAAAAAATAGCAAAAATGATGCACATATATGTGTATGTGGCAAGAGGCTCCATTTAAACTAGCTCGTACCTTTGCTACCATTTGACACAGGACATTGACCCCCCATTGTTTAACTTCCTAAACTTCCTTGATCTATGACTCCAAGCTGAAAGAGTGTAGTAGGAGGCAGAGTAAAAACCATACAAAAAATCACCAAAACTCCTCTGAACACTGTTCCTTGGCTCTTTCAACACAGAGGATTATGTGAAAGAAGATAATCTCTACTATGAGACCTGGAGTCATGCCAAAGCATCTACAAAGCCAAGAACCCCTAGAGAACATTCAGCACCCCCTGCTCAGATTGTTGAAAACTTAAAGAGATATTTCAAACAGAACTCCTTTGCTGGTAGTAAACCTTTTCTTTATTCCCCTAAAATATCTGGATCACCAATAGATAAATTGAGCATTTACAAACTGTGCAAGTCTCAATTCTTATTCCACAAGAATTTAGACAAGCAAAATAAGCATAAATGATTGTCTGATTATGTTCTTTTCTCATGGAGAGTAAAAATATTTACTGTGTTTTGCCTATTAAAGAAATTAATGAATAACATAAAACAACTAAAAGCTGATTAAGCTTGCTTATGTTCTCAGATCTACACATTTTGATAAAATAGGTGAGGAGGAGAGGAAATCCTGAAGATGGCATTGGAGCTTGTTCTGAAGATCAAATTAACAATCAGAAAAATAACAGCTAAACAAGAACATGTTAGTAATTGAAAAATACAAATACATTTTGTAAGCGATTATAAAATCTTCTATTCCCATACTTACTGATGATTCAGTAACAGTTAGAAATGTATGTAATAATCATAAACAAACCATAATCCTTGCAAGAGGCACTGAAATCTTGACTCGTGTTATTGGCTACACTAGTTGAAAAGACTGCTTTGAAATATATGCAAGATGAACTCACCTATGCCTTCTCTCTTCATCCTTTAAAACCTCATATATGGCCACCAACTAGAATAAAAGGTACTTTTATGTTCAAAAACTCTGCACTGAAAAATCAGAGAGTTTTGTTGTAAAATTGCAAAAAGGCTAGACTATCTTTCTTAAAGAACAAAGAACAATACAAATTATTTCTTGAAGATATTTAATACTCTCAAACACTTCTAGCAATATATCATCTTTGGCAGTTCTAAATATTTTTCTCCACAATTAAAATAATATTAATTTGTTATTTAATCTAAAATAAAAATATTAAACATTTTAAAATATTTTATTGGTTCACTAATATTCATAAAATCTACCAACAGATTCCACTTGAAGTAGTGAGGAAAAAGATATTTCAACATAACTAGAGCTCAATTTTAATGCACAAGTAAACCAAACCTTGTACAAATATTTGCTTTCTATTTGATAAAGTACAGTTTGTGACTCTGTCTTAACAAAACAAAATAAAAAGGATCGTTTAATGTCTAAATCTCAAATTTAAGAATTGTCATCTAAGAAGGTTCTGTTTGATACAATGTACTTTTAATCTTTTTGGTTTGTTTCATATAAACCCTGTTTTATTTTTTTTAAAATAAAGCTTAAATGCTTCCAAAACCCTGAATTCATTTCTAAATATAATACCACAGTCTTAATGATGTACATTCTTCATATTTTTAATGATCCCATTAGATTTGATCACATAAGATTTATCACTTACTTGTCTAAACTGGGTTTCAGCATTTTCATCTTTGTTCTTGTCTGGATGTAATATCAGTGAAAGCTTGCGATAAGCTTTCCTAATATCTGCCGATGGAGCATCCTACAAAACACAAAGCAAACTTTGTCAGAAATGAATTTCCAGAACCTTGTTAAGATCGGAGAAGGCAGCCAACCAAGTGCAGGGACCTGAGGCAATGTAATTTGAGCAATCATTCCTTACAGCCAGGATATGCAGCCAGTTAGGTCCACAAGACTGAACAATAGGTCAATCGAATTTTGTTCTCCTCTTAACTAGTTTCAGTGCCATCTACTCATTACAAGAAGATAGTATTTGCCAGGATACTTTTAAACACTTGCTTCCTTAAAATGAGCAAATAAATCTTCAGAGATAAATAAGAGATCAAGTTGATAAATTAAAATTAATATGTCTACCTACCTTTAAAATATCATCTTTTACTCAGGACTTTTCTTATTTCTATAAGTTGCATCATTGGCTATAGCTGTGCTTTTACTATTAAATTTATATATCTCTTTAATTTTTTAATCACAACCGGTGGTACTGCATAAGAAGACTTGTAAGAAGTACCAGTTTCCTTTTCAAAAGAAACAGAAATGCTAACAAAAGCAAAGTGCAGTTTAAGTCTATTTTATGCTGTAATCTTGAAAAGGCCTATTAACTACATTTTGATGGAAATCTCAGAACTTCCTTTTCTAAAAATGCACAGAATGAAGCATCTGAATCTAACTCCTAGTGCTTTTCTTAAGAGACACTGTGTCTGTTGCATTCCACAACTGATCAAAATAACATTTGATGTTTTATTGGGGGAAAAGATTATTTAAAGAATTGTGCCAAAGATATTCAAAGGTATAGTATGTTGAGCAGTATGCAAAAAAACCATAACAATTTGATTCAATATGTCTCAAATGGTGAGTCCCAGATGAATAGGTGATATTTGGGGATCACAAGCACAAATGATGTCTATGGAGATTCCCAGTCATCTGTATCATGGTTGCCTCAAAGGTGCCTTTTCAAAAGGCAAATGGACTGTGTTTTTTCCTTGAGGGAAGACATTTCACTTCTCATCCAAGAAGCTAAGATTTCAATGGT
>JANHFO010010342.1:84928-111224 GCA_032468095.1 Pareas carinatus | reverse complement strand
GGGGTGAAGGGAGGGAGGGGAGAGAGAATGAGAGAGGGGGGAGAGAGAATGAGAGAGAGGGGTGAAGGGAGGGGGAGGGAGAGAGGGAGGAAAAGAGATTTCTTCCTGCTTGAGAGAGAGAGACAGACAGACAGACACCCACACATATATACACCCGCACACCTACACAGAGTGAGAGGGAGGAGGGAAGGAGGGAGAGAATGAGAGAGAGGGGTCTCCCATGGCGGGCCGGGTCCAGGTATCATGCAGTGTGGTGGTCGGGGCTCCAGGTGACGCCTGACAGGCCATTCTCCCACAGCCGGTTGTGTCTGGCCGTCATGCGGCAGGCCAGCTCCAGGCGCCAAGTGATAAGCTGTTCTCCTGGGAGGAGACGTGTGTGTGCAGGGGGAAATGAATTTGAAAAGGGTGGGAGAAGTGGGGGCAAAAAACACAAACAGGCAAAGAGATGTGACTCATCAGAAAGAGGCAGAGAGACGCTGTGGTGCATGTGCACACTCGCCTCCTTGTCCTCGCTCCGCCCCTTGGCAATAAATATGAAATAACTTGGGGGGGGGATAATATTTTTTAAAAGTTTCTTAGTGAGCGCTTAGATGGGAAGATGAAGGTATGTAGCAAATTTCATGTTAATAGTTTTAATAATTTTTGAGATCTCGTGATGAGTCAGTCAGTGAATGAATGAGTGAGTGTGTCATTTTCGTATTTATATACAGTATATAGATAATTCCCACAATTTTCCAAATACAAGAAAGTCATGCTAATTGTACATTCATGATGTTTCAGTCCCAGAAACTCAATAACACTTGATAAAACCTCACAGATAGTTTTATTAGAGTTGTTCATTTATCAGAGGCAGTACTCCCCTCCAATCCAACAGGGAATTCCTAAAGAATTAAGAAGTCCAGATAAATGATAAATATTTTATTCTTTTTATTTAGTGTTTTCCCAAAAAATTTATATTTAAAATGCATCCTTTTTACTGAAAATTTCAATTCAATTAGAATGAATGACTGAACAGTGTTTAGTGTGACTTTTCTTTGATGTTACCTTAAAACTTATTCTAACACAGATGTTATGTTTGATCTATAGGATCCTAAATATTCTGAAAACAGCATAGATATTATATTCCCCATGAAGCCTTCAAAAGCATCAAGTTGATGGTTTTGAACTTTAGAGTTAGAAAACACTCTTGAGAATACTATATATAGCCAAGAAAACCTAAACCATAGAAAAAGCAATTCAAAATTGTTACTCAATGCACAATGACCAGATTGAAATTGTAATATTTTGCTTTTTTGAGAAATCAGTAATGCTAGGAAACATGGAATGAAAAAAACAACAACTAGGAGTAAAATGTTGGACTTTATTACCAGATTGAACATCGTCCCCAAACTTGGTGAAAGGTTGTCCTGGAAACATTCTATTTTTGTTGTCATTAATAGGCAATATAAACTTGATAAAACACAATCAAGGCCTGGGATTGAGGGTGGTGATAAATGCTCCTGAAAATTTATAGACCAGACTTTCTATAGTTTAACCAAACTCACAAGCTGCTTTTATAAGGTCCTTTTGTTCTACCAAATTTTCTAGAATTGAGTTGGACTGAAGCAGTTCCTGTGTTGAAATAGAACTGAGAAGAGCCAAACTCAGTTTCAATCTCAGCCAAGAAGATCTTTGGCCAGTCAGTCTTAGCCCCAGATCTTTTAGGTTTAATTATCTGGAAGGTATGTGGGAAGAGTCTTGGATTCATGCAAATCCTCCCTTGAACAAGGGTGTCATTGTTTATTTCCAGGTTTAGAGGGTGAACAAAACAGTACCAAATTGGTTCCACAAGGCATGTGTGGTGCTTAAAGCTGAATTAAATAGTGCATTATTTCACTGGAAAAGTTTAACATGAAGTGATAACAGGATATCTAGGTGATCACTGATGTTTTGCCTTTCAAGGCGTTGTATTCAGCATGATAGCCACAGGTGTAACCTTTTGAAAGCCTGGAGAGCTGGTGCTGATCGGTTTAAATCTGGAGGCCAAGAATGCAGATACCGGCATTCAATCCTTTCCTACTCTAGCTGATGTATCAAACCGATCCATGCTTTCGAAGTTCATCTCTGCATGAAAACAGCGAGACGAAAGAGAAAGATGGAAGTCGCCAACCTACAAGCGGAGTGGAGAGAAAGGAACAAGAAGAAAAACGCTGGCCCTGCCCACTCTTGCCTCTGACCTCGCCCCTCCCGCCACGTGTCCTCAGGCTTAACTCCGCCTTCCCCCACTTTTCTTGGCACAATATAAGTGCGTTGGGTATTTCAGCCGAAAAATAAAGTGTCTGAAAAACCAAAAACTGAAAAGTATTCCACCTTTTTTAGGTAAGCGCATTCTGGGAGAATGCCAGGGGTTCGCAGTTCGCGTTCCAAGGAGCGATTTACCTAACGTAGGAAATGCATTTCCTACCCTATTTGCTGCATTTTTTGTCTGCTGCTTGAAACAAAGGATTGACCACCACGTGGGTCGGAAGCACCGAGCAAAAGTTTCACTTCCTTCTCTTGCCTCTTTTACTACCCCCAGGCTTTCTCAGTCAGGCCTGATCATAAGCAGATCAGAAGAAAATCAATTACCTGCAGCCAGCGCGGCCGATACAGGGCACGGGAGAGTCCCAGGAGGATAAACAGAAATGAGACATCTGCACGTGGACAACTAGGTTTAGATAACGCCAGGGACTCCGGCAGGAAAAACAAGAGGAACTGCTGCAGGAACAAAGGAAAACTAAGCCGCATCCGCCTCTATCCTAAATCGTGGCTTTCCAGTCTTGCAAGACAAAGATCAAATTAACAAATTAAAGCTTTAGGGGTGGATAAATGTAGACGCATTAATACTACTTTTTCTCATACAAATTGCGCACAGACGGCTTTATTCCGCCCGTCCCGTTAGCATTAAGCGCGCCCTGGCTTGCCTCACCTTTCCTATAGCCCCAGCTCCGCCTCCGCCTCCGCCTCCTGCACCCCGCGCTTATACATTTCTCGGGTCTCCTTTGTCTCTCTTGCCTTTGTTCTTCGCACGCTCTCGCCTGCCTGCGTAGTTCTTTGGCATGTTTTTCCTTCTGCGGCCCTTTCGCTCAGTTAAAAGAAACCCGAGCCTTTTCGCCCTCCGTCCTTTCCCACCTTTGAGATCTCGACGACTTTACACGTTTGCTCGGCTTGAGGTTTCCCTCCGCCCATTCACAACAGAGTCAGAGAGCTCCATTCTGAGCGCAACTCTTTGAATAAATGCTGCGCTCCTTCACCGCAGATACTGGCTTTTTAGAAACGTTCGGAGTTCGCCTAGCAGACTTCAGAAATGGTCTTTGCTGGCCAGCGCACCTCTGCTGTGTAGCGCGGCATTGTTTCTGTTCCTTTAGAGCCATCTCGGCTACAGCCCTGAGATGAGATGCAGTGGTTTCCAACACGCGTGGAAATGAAAAATCCTCGGGCAGTTCTGCCTCCATAAGGCCGAGTCTAAGCACATACTAAAAGGTAACCTCTTGGATTAGATCAAGCGCAATTCACCATCGACCCGTTGGTAGCCAAATTCACTACATTACATTACTTTAGAAACTGCAAAGCAAGGCATTGTGGAAGCTAGTTCTCACAAGCAATAATAAACAGGTGAATTTTTAAAACAGAAAAGAGGTGGAGTTTTAGAAGAAAGAAAAAACGCAAAATTCAGCATAGCAACAATTCGTTTCTGTCTTTAATGGCATTGAGCATTGGCTAGCTGCTTTAGGCAAGTGGACATTTTGAGATAATTTTATATAATTGTTTTAGTACCAAATAACAATTTCTATTTCTGAATAATTTAGTCCATTCTTGAGTGACCTATATATAAGGACTGAAAACGTGTGAGATAATAAAGTCAAGTCTATATAAACAGCACAAATTTGGAAAATGCAGATAAAATGCAGAATTTATGGTTCATATTCCACAATAAAATTGCTTTACACTTTACTTTTATGACTGCAAGTAGCAGAGATACTAAGACTTGTTTCAAACTCTATTAATAAAAATTTATGTATAAGACATTTCTGCAACAAAATAATAGCTCCACATGTAGATGTTATTTGGATCAAAGTCAGTCTACATACTGGATTTCACCCCCATGAGTCAATCTATTATGTGCAGTTGTTCCAATTAATAATCTGGGTCCTATATCCTGAGAAGGATTCATACCCTCCATCTAATGCATTTGAGTGGCACCATTTCAATGCCTCCAGCTCCAGATTTCTTTAATTTAATTTTTAAGAAACCCAATCTATCCTTTATCAGTAAGGATACTTGCTAAAATTCTCAGTGTATCTCATGCTATGGAAGGAGAAATAAAATATTTGAGAGGGGTAGCATTAATTAGACTATAGAAATTATATAACACATTGGGCAGAAATTTGGAAGAATGGCCATGGGGAGAAAAATTAACTCCTAATTCTCTTTCCAAACATAGTTAGGTCAAAAACAGGACCTAAATAGCATGCTTTAGTGTTTTTCAAACTTGGCAACTTTAAAATGTTTGGACTTTAGCTCTTATGCTGACCGGGAATTGAAATTGACACATCTTAAAGCTGCAAAGTTTGAAGAATAAGAGCAAAACTGGCTTAAGCCTGAAGAACAGGTGCTAACTAGGGAGATTTCAAAATTCATTTTTCCCTTAATCTGTTTTGGCCTGGGGGAAAAAAATCAAAGAAACATTGCTGTGCATACAAAAACATCCCCTGCATGAATCCAAACTCTACAATGTCCTAATGGTACAAATATCAGGAAATCAATAGAGCTGACATGCTGGGCCTCAATATTAGAGATACTTATCAAAGACTTTGCCAATCCCATAAATCCAAATAGAAGCCATCTCGGATGACAGTTGACACCTGTTTTATGAGTTTATGAGAGGCAGTTTCTGTCAATGTACCTGAAAAAAACCGAATCTCCAAATCTTTCTATTGGTTGTCATATCTGAAAGTTATGGGTATTTCAATAAAATAGCTGCCATGGTATGTAATCACATATAACTATTACAAATAGGCATTCACAGAAAAGGTTACTGGCTTCAAAATGTTCAATGTGAGTAGATGTTGAAAGCCCCTCCCCTTTTTAGCATCCTTCACTTGCATTGCATGCTTATAAGAAGGGGCAGGATTTCCCTTCAGCAGTCATACCACCTTCATATCACCTCTTTGCTGTGTGTGACCTTGTCAGAAAACAAACCACTTGGGCCACACCCCATTATTTTTTCAAGCTTTCCAGAATACTGCCATCTGGCTTACTTTAACCTTTTTCTGGATTGTAATTATCCAGATTTGTTTTCTAAGAATGCCTCTCAGATCTGTGGGGATGGGTATTTTAATATATTTGGAAATCATTTTTATTTTGAATTAATTAATTAATGATTATGTCTGAGGCTGATATGTTGGTCTGAAGCATTGTAAACTCCTTTAAAACAACAAAATTCAAAATAAAAACGATTGCCATCAAAAATATGGTAATGCTGGTGGTGGTGATCATGGGAACTTCAGAGAATCACATTGAAGATCCAGGGCTCAGGAAGCGAAGTCCAGTTGACTATTGAGTTGTGCTATGTCTTTTCTCGGCATCTAATCATTCTTTGTGCCATCTAAGCTTGTAGAGAGGTTTCCACAAGCCCTTTTTTCCAAAGCTAATTGTTAATTTTACTAAATTATTTGCCAGGCTGTATTTTAGGACAAATTAAGGGAGATAGGTACAAGGTGACGCATATCTACCAAATTATGTTTAAAATTAATTACTGTGCAAAAGGAATGTCAGATGCAACCTAAGAAGAGCTCTTTTTCATCACATCAACATGCTGTTTCCAGTGGGAGCCCTTAACAGCAATCCAAGAATAGACCCTGAAGACAATATTTAAAGCTTGAGGCCAGTTTGAAAAAAAAGAAGCAATCAATCCAAAAGGAATTAAAATCCTAAAGGATCAAACAGAACTGTGTGTCACTTTTTAAATGGAATTTTAATATACCTTTCAGTAACATCAGTTGAACAAAAATGGGCTCTCAAATTATTGTCCATTAGACTACAGCCTAATTAAAGATGCGAAGAACCATGCATCTACATCTACAATTTTAACAATGATTTCTAACATAGCAAGATGATGAGGGAACACTTGACATTCAAAGAAATTTCTCTGGGAACATCAAGGCTTTTGAACAGGCCTAACACTGCACAAGAAAGATCTGTGGGCCTTTCTCTATTCTGTCTGTGTGTACTATATGAGCATTGCCTCTGGAATAATAGCAATAGTAAAAAATAATAAATCTCTCCATTAAAGATTTCCAATTTGCTACATTAATTTTATAGTATTATGTAAAGTATGTATGTTTGTGTGTGTCAGGTTCATTTTTGTCATGAATAGGTGTTCTCTTTATAAAGTTTGGCTCTGATCAGGCCACATCTGGTCCTAATTAAGGCTTTTAAGTGGGACCAAGCAGATACTGAAATTAGAGTCCACAGCCGAACTGAAATTAATAGAATGAGATGTCATAAACTCATACTACTTTTTCATTGAAACACCTAGCTGTATTGCTAATATTTTGCCTAGAACTACTTTTAGCAATTGCTATTGTTTATCAAATGTGTTATATATTTATATATTTACTAATTTATATACAACCTTTCTTAACCTGAATTCAGAACCAAAGTATCTTACAATTTGAATTCAGTCATTTGAATTCAACTTCAACTTTGTAAATGAAAGTTTCTTTTATTCTCAGAAAACCTGCAATCTAGCACAGGAGCCTACTGGCAAAATAGAACAGAAAATATTTGCAAATTTTTCTTTCCCCTTTTCTGCCTTTTCAGTTTTTTTCAACTCTTATTACAGATTTCCAGAGGGACCAAAAGAGGGGGGGGGAACTTTACTAAAAGAAGAACTCACCTGGAGATATTTCCTCACTAATGAAGCCAGGATAGTTAAAAAAAGTCAATTAACTCAAATGAGGAAAGATTATTCTGTGTTCTGCATAAGGATTTTCATTGTAATAATACAGATTTGCTTGATTCCCTGACATTGAGTTTGAATTTGAACAATTGCCAATAAATGCTGTAGCAGAAATGTCTTAAAAGGATCTTTATTTTAAAAAGTTATTTTGGAGATGAAAATATTTTTTTAAAAAAATAGTCTCCTAGCCACCTGGAATTGATGATGACAGCCCACAGTTAATACTAATCACACTTAATAGATTTTACTATAAATAAAGCAGCTCTGTGAAAAATACACATACACACACACACATTTTTATAGTTTACAATGAAGCATTGGAAAGGTTATTACAAAGAAATATATTTAAAATGTCATCACTTTCTTTTCAAAATCAGGCAATGAATCAATTATTTAAATAATTATTTAAATTACTCAAAGAACTATTCAAGCATACTCATTTTGGAAAGGCACCATAGGGAAGCTGCTAGTTTCTCAGTTTTTCATAGTTCCATATAGAAATAGAGAAACATACATTTTAAAAATTCTGAAGGAAATTTTACTTCAGAAAACCTCCTTTCACAGCACAGAAACCTATTCAGTTAAGTCAGGATAGTTTTTTTAAAAAAAAACAAGCAGATTTTGGAAAATACTGCACTACACCAATTAAAAGAGGTTGCTCAACACCAGTTTTTAAAAAGTGGAAATTTCCACAGTACTTTCTCTCCTACTATATGTAATGTTTTTTTTAAAATGCACAACCTAATTCCAAAAAATAAATATGTTTAAACATAAACCTGCTACATTACTGTTTTATTCTATTGATCTTAAGGAGCTTGAAAATTGTAGTATATGATTGCAATATGTTCATTAGCCTATATTTGGACAAGTAACCTATCAGGAGTTCTTACTAGTTTCTACTTAGTTGTAAATGTCTTTCTTACAGAACATGTAAGCATGTATTCAAATAATATTATGAAACAAATGTCAGATCTTAATATTTCCACTACTATTAATGATTTGCCTTTTAGGGACTATGCCTAGCGGACACCTATGCACTGTGAATCAAACTTGATATAAAATAAAATATAGACAATAATATATAACAAGGTAGCTAATATGTTTACTTCATTTCCTTGTAGATTACTTTGTTTAATAATAACCAATTCATATCAGATTATGTTTTGTGATTGGTATGAAATTGTTAAAGTGAATCATTTCAAAAATCTGGAAACTAGATTCCAATCAGCAGATTCCTTGATATGAAGACTATAGTATTCTAAAAAAAATCCAGTGATTATGGTGCAAGACATAAGTATTGATTCTGCAGAACCGTAATATATAGCGATTAGTTCACAGATTTGAATATTTTCATTTTTCTGTTGTGTCAAACAAAAATGAGACAGGAGCAAAACATATATTTTTGTAATAAAACACATCTAAGCACTTATTTTGCAGAGATTTGTGTATTATTTTCAGGACAATTCAAGTTTAACCTCTTCCATCAGAATTCATCTAGTTTACTAATAGATGAAATATACCTAAAACTGTACTTATCTATCTGTGTTCTATATGAGGTTTTGAGATTAAAGTCCTTCACTACAATCTTTCTCAACCTGATATGTTGGGATCAGAATTCTTTAAAATTCCCAATCTTTATACTTATAATTTAGGTTACAGATTACTGCACAAACATAAATATTTGATTAGAAGTATTGTTTTGCTGCTGATATAAATAGTTTGACATTATGCACACTCAAATATGATCATTTTAAAGTTTTAATATATGATAGTATAAAATATTGTCATCCACAGATAGACAGACTGTAAAATAGATAAATAAATACAATTATTAAGTTCAGTAAAATAAAATTATTAGGAAGTTAAAAAAAAATCTTTCACAAGAATTTTTACTAATTATACACTCTTGCTTACTGGCCACAGTAAAAGTACTAAAAAAAACATGGCTTCATTTACTGCATTGCAGATCATTCATTCTGTGACTTGATTAAAAGTTAACTAGAAGCAGAGTTAAGAAAACAACGTCTCTGTTTATTATATAAACATAAACTATTTTACCAGCTTGGCCTTATGCTAAATGACATTGTAGCACCACGACAAACCTAGATTTTAAGCATGGTGCTTTTGTCCCCCCTTTCAGCTTCTTCTGCTTTTCCCCCTTCTTTTTAATTATTGCCATTTTATCTCAGAAATTTTGAGATTTGGAAGGTATTTATTCTAACCAGCAGAAGGCAGAATAACTTTATATATATCAATCTAAGTTACAAAAATATATAAATCCACAATACAGTCTATGAATGTTCAGTTTCCTCTATAAAACTCAACTTATACAGAATATCACACATGGAGGGAATTCTTATTTATCATGAGATTAGATAGAGCTAATTTGGGGTAGTGCTTACTTGCAAATAAAAATGGACAACCATCATGCCTATTCGTCTAAATGTATTGAAATATGATCATATTGTACTGCTAAACATGTAAGAGAAAAATTTACAAGCATGTATTTTGTAGATCAGCTAGAGTCGGCTACGACTAGCACGCATGTGCAGGGGGGAACCTTTACCTTTTATTTAGTAGATGTGTGAGTTTACATGAAATTTAACATTTATATAAAACAAATCCTCACATCTTTGTTTTTCTCCTGTTGATCAAAATTTAGAGGGGCTTATAGGCCTCACTGGAACTTTTCTGTAAATTTAGATATTCTCTGAATTTTTGCTTTTAAGAAATGCTACCTATGAATTACAAAGCTGAGGGGACAGAGAAACAACCAGGTATGCAAGTTAATAAACTATTATTTTTTAAAACTATTGATTAATTATGTTTCATTACAGAGTTTTCAATTCCTGGTGACTTCATAAGCAAGTATTTCATTTAAGTTCACCAAAATTAGTTTTCCCATAAGTTTTATAGCATTATTATCAATAAATGATTCTGCATACTTATAGGTTTTTGATTTCTGGGGATCTTTAGTTTGTTACCTTGAGGATAAGACAAAAAAGTGAAAAAAATTTCAGATATGATTTTAGCTGTTTTGTTGTTCCTGTATGGAAAAGTTCTTGACAATTCAATTTTTCTTTTAGTCTTGAAGGTATGTCTGTATTCATTCCTTTCTATTGTGAAAATGATTTTATCTGTTTTGATATATCCATTGCAAAATGAGACCTAAACGTTTACTGATATACTAAATTTTATTAACAGTTTAATTGTGTTGATTTTTAGTTATAATTGAAAAAAAATAGCTATTTTAGTTTTATTATTTCTTTACTCATTCTGCTGTTTGGCATTAATTGTTTAAGCAAAGAAAAGATGACTTGTTTGCAATGTAATGTTAATTTAATTACATTGTTAAGCTTTGAAAATATCTTTGACATTTCTGAAACTCAACGAAATATTCAAATGAGTTTTGTTAATAGAATTTGTTAAAAACACAGCTAATATAGCTTTTAAAAAAGTTTTTTTAAGAATAACTCAAGAATACATACCACCTCTTCCAATGTATGTTTGTTTTCATTCAATAAAGTAAAAATATAGATCTATATGTAATTTCTTTAACTAAAAGAAAATAAATTGTGGGATAATTGCCTCTTACGTGATTTTTCTCCACCGGTGTGCTATAAAGTAGTTATATTGTAAGCTTGTTAGATGAAGTGGAATAGAGAAGTGAATTATTTTGAAAATATTATGGAATATTTGAGTACTCTAACTTATAAAAGGTCACAAAGAATTAAACTCTATTTAAATAATTCCATATGTTTCTAAATATTACCTAGTTGTAATGATTTATTGTCCGTTTATACAAAGTCAAAAAACAGAATCAAGATTTTTGGCTCACGTCTTATATTTTAGATTTCAAGGGAGGGGGGAGTGTTATTTATTTTCTGCCAAATTATTTTGGCTTTGGTAAAGAAAGATTTCTGTCTCATGCACATGTTCTAAAGAAAAAAGAGAATGCAATCTGGCTCGTTTTATTTGTTCATAGGCTATGGATTGTGTTTCTTTGTTAAGCTGTGCTTCAAGCGATTAGGAGAGTGACATCCTTTCCTTTTTACAATACAGAGTGAGAGAAAGAATTTGCTAGCCAAAAGAACAGACTTCAGAGCATTCCATCAGTCAAATCAAGCTTTTTAAAAACATCATTAATAGTGGAAACTCTCATTAAGTCTTCTTATAAAGAAATCATATTCAGTTAAAGTGAATCTTTCAAATATTATAAGATCACAATTATTTTGGAAAAATAAGCTCCTCCAATTCTTTCCCAAAGAATTATGAAATACGCTTTTTGGAAATATTTATTTTAATTTATATGCTTTATTGTTATTCCTTTGGGATCATTTAGATATGCTCCATTAATATATATATATTCAATTATTAATTATTATACTATTTCCTCAGTGTGTGTGAAAATTGCTCTGCTTGATTGGCTGATCTGTACACAAATCATACAATATTTCATTTGTTTTATCCTGCAACAGGCCCACCCAACTGGTTTTACTTTTTTTTCAGGAAAAAGGTAACCTAGGAAAGCACACGTGCATGCTGTCCTATATTAGATTTTTCATACACAGAAACACACACGCTAATGCCAGATGAATCTGTTTTTCTATTAAACAACAAACAAACCTAAACTTAAATGTTAGGCCTCACAATATTTGCGAATGATATTAATTTTGTATGTCTGTTTCATTGTGTGTATCTCTGATTTATAGCTGCAAGTTTCTTATCTTTTTTTTCTTACATGGGTACATTTGTACAGAAACACAGGGTCTGCAACATTTGGATTATTCATTCTTCTATTTCCTTCTAATGTGAAAAAATAAAACCCAGAAGTATCAATAGATTTATGGTTTCAAGGTCCTTCTCTCTTCAACTTTCACTTTCATGACAAAAAAGTATCAAAATAAAAATATTATCTCAATGTATGTAAATGATATTTTTGCTTCGTGAAATTATAATGAACAAACCTCATGTTGTATGCACAAGTTTAATTCACAGGAGATAAAGTCTTGGATGTTGGAGTTGGGTGCTGTTCCCCTTTGGATAAACTATTATGGGTAGGACTTTTTCCATGATTATCACCCTCTCTCTGATGAAGAGATCATTAACAAAAACAGATGGGAATCTAAGCTTTCTTGTAAGTCATTAAAAATGCTGAGGAAAGCAAATTCATATTCTGTAGAGGATCCATCTATTTTTCTAAAAAAATATATGACCCTTGAAATCTGCCAATTCTTCATGGGTTATTGAAAAATAATTTGTATGTGTGTGACTTTCCATGCTGATGTATAACTATTAGACTGTCTTCATAGTGCAAATAGGTTTGGTCTTTGCTAGAAAATATTGCTGCGGCTGTGGTATCATTTCTCGAAACAAAACATTGTTTAGTATTTTTTATTTTAAGCTCCTTTGCATTAGTGCCTGTGTTGAACAAAGTGATACTTTCCAACTATAATATGCCGTTTTAAACAGGCCACAATAATAATAGTGTGGTTTTACTCAAAAGATAAGATATACTGTAATTCTTAGACTTCTCTAAGAAGTAGCTCCCACACCTAAACCCATTAAACATCTAAAAAATGCAATTTCCATTTACTAATTGGACAGTTCTGGTCTCCCTGGTATTCATGACTAGTTCCTTAAGAATCTGTATGAAAACGATAAATTTCAGAGGCTGCACAGCAAGGAGACTAGTCTGTTGAAAGAAAACCCTAATAACCTGTCAACAGACATTGGCAAGTGAAAAAATGATGGCAGCAAATATTATAAAAACAAATCAACTTACTAGCAAAATAGCTACCACTGATTTTCTAATTATTGATTTTAACAATTATGCTATACATGGAATATGAAACTTTTATGCATTTCTTAATTGTAAATTTTCTTTCTACAGTACATGTAATTTTTCTGACAATCTGTGGTCACTTCTACCTTTGAACAGTCGGACTTTCAATTGTGCCTAGGCAGTTGCATTTTACTTTCAGAAGTATATTCCTATTGTAATAATAAAAATAAGGGTATGCATGCTTTTGCCAGATTTAGAGTTCTATGGTGCATCCTATGAGTCAAAGAACCTCAAGTGGGGAAAAATTAAAAAGTTAACAAAAATCGCATAATGGATCTATTCTTGAGACACATAAATATAATATGGCTGCATCACACATATTTAGAAATAAACATCTTGGGCAGGACAGATGGGCATCAGGGTCTGGTTAAACAAACAATGAATATTATTTATTTAAAAAATACTTAACATTTTTTTCTGCAATAGCTTTTTTCACATTAAAACATTTTTTCTCCAATATTAAATTTCATATTAAATCTAAGATAATATAATAAAAATGATATTTTGTTAACACAACAAATATGTCACCTTGCTTGACTGCTTGCCAAGAATTTTTATCTTGGTGAGATAAAAATTATTCTAAAAGATGAATTTCTAAACGATGATTGTATAATTATATCTTTTATTCAAAAAATCCATCTGTTAAAAATACTTCGCATTGTCTCCAAAATAAATCATGAAGCGCTCTTATACATAGGTTTATAACCTTGATTTCAAGGTAAATGTACATATGATAGCAATCTAATATGTAATCCACATGTACTAAGGCCTGATTGATTTGCATGTAGAATAAACTACATCATCAGGAACTTATACTTTATATCAAAAAGTATCAGTCTAAACAGAATTGTAGAGCAATCACCTCTGATTGTGAAAAAAGTTACTGAATTGTTTTTATTTGTTTGCTTGAGATTCTGAGACTCTGAGTCTCAAAACTACTTTAAGATGTCTTGTTAGAAATGATTTAGTGCAGCATTTTTAAAATAGTGTTTCATGGTCGTCTTGCCCTACAAGAACCTGAGAAAGTTCTATGAATTGGTCTTGCTCATGCCACTATTTCCTTCACAATATCTTTTAAAAATTGATTTTTTGCATTCACTATAGTAAAGAGGCTGAATGTTGCGCCACCTCTAGGAATCTCTTTAACCAAATTCATTCCAGACAGTGAGTAAAAATGTCATCCTATGTAACCTCATGCATTCCATTGTTAAGCATTAAATGTAAGAAAAGCTAAGAAAATGGTACTATAAATGACACTCCATTTCAATCAATATTTCTTTCGAATTGCCCCTCCTTCTTTGTTTAAACAGTCACAGATATTCTTCATTCTATATATGGAGAAATAGAAAAGTGTGTTTATGGTCCATGATCTCAAAAAGAGTTAAGATTTGCATGATCTCATTCTACTGAATCCATACTTGAGATCTGACGCTATAGTATTCACTTTTTCTTGCTCCTGAAATTCCTTTTTCTCATCTGGTCGCTTTTGCTTAATTAACCCTGTTAAATCTTTAAGAATCAAAGTTATCCTTTCAAAATTAAAAAATGAAATTAAAACTTTTATGTTTACAAATATTTTTATTATGGTCTCTGTATTTCTAGGCGACTCACAAAAACCCCAAATCTAAGAAATCATCAAACTGACAATTAAATTAAAAAGCAGTTCAGCTTAAAAATTAAAATTCTGGGCAAATAAGTTAATAATTGCTTGTGTTGCAATTGTATCAATTTAATATAAATACTTCAGAATTTAAATTAAACTACAGTTTGAAAGGCAAAGATTTATCTCCAACCTATAATACTTTTATGATGTTAATTTGGAGAAAATATCATTATGAGTAACTATAATAGCTAAGGAGTTCATACTGTTTGCATATCAAAGTATTATAATTATAAATCCTACAATTACTATCATGAACATATGTATACATTAAAAATTGCAGTGTTCTCCCCAATACAAAAAATTATGGAAGTGGTTTAAAAAGAATTTTATTTTCTTTATAACTTCAATATCAATTATAGAGAAAGAATATTTAAAAAGTTGCTTGTTTTAAAGTAGTTTTTAAATATTAAAGCAATGCCATGTGCATATAAATAAAATAAGGCAGTAGGCTAAAGGTTTAATGGAATCATTTTCCAATGACTCATCAGTGTTTAAAAATTAAGTTATATAGATTCTCTTTTTCAGTATCATGCCTAAAATGAGTATCAAGAATTGTTGTTGACTGATAATTTCTCTTTTAACCAATTAGTCCCATTTAAACAGTATCAATTACAGTACAAAAACTTCAATACAAATCTGTTGGAGATGAAAATAATTGAAATAATCTAAAATTGAATACAAAAAATCCCTGCTACTAGTTATGCTTAGAAAGTCAGACCACATATACTGAAATATTAATTCCCTATTAACTACCGAAGAATCATAGCAGCCATTTTAAAAACTCCAGATATGAGCTATGCCATAGTCTAATCAGCTCATATATGTGATATTTTCAATAGAAACTCATGAATTACCCTGAGGAAAACAGGCTGCAAACTAATAGTCATTTTAAAATAATAATGACGCCATTATTTTTTCTCCCTTAAGCTTGTCTGAAAGAATGTTAGGATGTGTAACAGTCTATTAAGTTTTCAAAGTAGCATTAAATATTTTGTTACAGGGGATTTCCACGTGGTAGTCATAATGTAAGATGTGCTTGTGGTTTTCCTTTTGTAGGCAGAGTAATATAATGAAACAAGAGCCAGTATGCATTGTAGAAACTAGTCACAATATTGCTCAAATACAGTAATGCAAATACAATGAAAGGTCTTTGAATCCAAGAAACTTAAACAAACGCATCTAAGGGAAATTTTGCTTGAGCAAAACATGGAGATTTGTTATTTTGTTTATGATGGGACTTGGCAGGTATACACTATGTGTGTGTATGCATGTGTCTCTGTGTGTGTGTATATATGTGTGTGTGTATATATATATATACACACACATATATATATACACACATATATATATATGTAGGTCAAGAAGCCAAAAACACCAGCCTGAAGATGGCAAGTGAGACCTTGCCGAAACGTCGCCAGAAGACCCGAACACACCTGGACCTACATACACACACACATTCATATATATACACACACACATACATATTCATATAGTGATTCATGCATCATTATAAATTTGAATGGTATATTAACCACAGCTGCAATAGGATATGGAATGCAAAATGAGTTACCTGTTGCCATGGGAACAACCTAATCATGGTGGAATCCATGATCCCTTCAAAACTAATGAAACACTTATCACTATATTAACTAGGTAGAAGTTCCACTAAATTAAACAGGATTGACTCCCCAAAACAGCCTGAATTATTTTGTATAGCAACATTTATTCAGTGCCATTGCCTTCTGTTTATAACAGGGCTATTATAAGTATGTAGAAACAAACAAATAAACAACAAAGATCAAATGATATCTGAGTTTTGAAGATAAAAAACAATGATGAATATACAGGTCTACAAGAAAATAGTAGATATTGCTATTTATAACTCAATTTATTTATTCACCAGTAGGTTTCTATCAAGTTAGTTTAATTACAACTACAAATGTCTCCTTCAAATCAAGCTTCATCATGGACATGTGGTATAGTTTTATTGGAGGTACTTTGCTACCATCATCTTCATTTCATCCTCCTAGTAAAGCCAACAAACGGAATACAGATAATCCTCGACTTACAACATTCATTTACTGACCATTCAAAGTTACAATGGCACTGAAAAAAGTGACTTATGCTTGGCAACATGTTCATACTTATGACCATTGCTGTGTCCCCAGGTCATGTGATTACATTTTGCAGCCTTTTGACAAGCAAAGTCAATGGGGAAGCCAGATTCACTTAACAACTGGTTTACTTATTTGTCAACTGCAGTGATGGGAAAAACTCACCAAACAATTCTTTCACTTAACAACAGAAATTTTTGGGCTCAATTGTGGTTGTAAGTTGAGGACTACTTGTAGTCCTATAAATAAAAAAATTATCACTTATAAAATCCAGTTTGAAATTTACAGAAGTGACTTAAGGTGAATTGCATTAGGAGTCCATCCTCCACTCACTCTAGCAAGAAACAAGTAATCTCTCTTGAATTTGCCTCATAATTTAATTTTTAATATCTCATAACATTTTTATTCTTCTAGTTACAATATTTTACTAACCATCTTTACATGTGCTTGATGGTACATAAAAATAATCAAACATGTCACTGCCTTAATGTCTTCAGAATTACATTGAAACCACTAAACTAAATTGGTCATAATAGTTTATTTAAGAGTACAGGATAGACAGACAGACAGACAGACAGATAGATAGATAGATAGATAGATATTGATAGATTGATAGATTTGATATGAACATAAATCTTATTCTCTTGGCTCTCAAGCATACTTGTTACCCTATTTTTTAATTATATTACTTAATTAACTTGATCAGTAAGACTAAATGTAAATATGAAGCAAGACATAATCACAGAATATCTTTATTTTAAAAATCAGTAAAGTTTAAAATTCATAACAATGTATGAGTGCTCAAGAAAAATTGTACATACCAAATGCAAAAATGCCCTGCCCTTTATCTTTAAGAACTGCCTATAAAAATAAATATCAAGCGCTTAAATTTATTAGAAAATGATAAACGATAGCAAAAATATTTGTATTAATCAGAGAAAATAAAACAAGGAAACATGATCACTTACAAGATATTTGTAGGTTATGACACTACCAGCATACAAAAGACAGTAAGAAATATTATGTAAATAATTACAGACAGAAGGGAAATGAAGGGAGGTATTTAGCGAGAGTTACCATTTTTAATTTGCAATGTCTTTTGAGGTGTAGAATATATTTACCATTCTGAACGTATAAAATTATTTGCCGGTAAATTCAACTCCAAAGTTGCAGAACGAAAAACAAAAGGCCTGTTGCCGACTAGCCACTCTGAGCCACGCTGTTTGAATCATTTCCCGGGCAGATTCCATAAAACAATCGAAACTAAGGTTTCGATCCTCCTCATCTATTGCATCGCGATCACGATTCTTAAAAGGTTCTTAAAGTATAAGATAAAGTCAGACACGAGTCCTTTGCACCGATAAGAAAGGGAAGATGGCTGACCTTGCATTTGAGATGGAAAATACAACACTACCGAAGAGCTTAATGGAAACGGGAAGATTGGATCGCAGGGAAAGGGTTTAGTGTTTAGTATATGTAGCCGACAGCAAGGAAACAGAGCCGTAGTCACCCATCCGGATCTGCAACAAACAGCCGCCGCCACAGCCTTCCTTCGGCTGCAGGATCAGCTGAGCGCAGCTATCACGTGGGCGGCGTGTCGAAGGTCACAGCTTGGCTCACAATGGAGCTTTCGGAGCCTGTGCAAAGCGGCTTACAGATCCTGGCTGATCCCGGTAGCTTCTCGCTCCGAGCTTTCCAGGCTCTGCTCCAGGCCGCCTTCCAGAGCTTGCTCGGCGGCCAGGTCGAGGAGGCCCCTTTTGGTGAGTGCTAGATCCCGGGCTCGAGTTTCCATCCGCTGGCAAGGAAGAGAGCTGCGCGCTGCGGGGGATTTGGGCTCTGCTCGAGAAAAGCGTGGCGGCAGCAGCGGCACGGCAGGTCGCTCTTGCTCTGGCGCTGCTGTATAGCCCGCCGTGACGGCTGGGTGCTCCGCCGCGGCGGCCGGAGCCGCTTCCCGTCAAGTGCAGGAAGTCTCCCCCGCGCTTAACCGCGCTCGGGTGGTGCGCTGCGCCCTCTCTCTCCCTTTGTTTCTTGCGGGGTTTTGCTCTTGTTGCTGATTTCCTCCATTTCCCTGCGGTTGTCACTTCCTTGCAAAATGAAAGGGTGCCTCTCGCTTATTTATGGCCTAAAAGGCAAGGTAAAGCCTACCACTCTCCAGAAAGCCGACGGAGAAAGAATGTGCCATTTGGAGGCGCTTCCTCCGCCCCTCTGGCGTTTGGGGTTTGTTGGTTTCCACTGTTTTGTTTTTAATTTTTCTGCTCCGGGAAGGCATTCCCAGTACACTGACAGTCGGAAGTAATTTTTGCAAAAATCAAAGCAGGAAGCGGGTGAATATACTTGAGGAAAACACCGAATTAAGTCTGGGACCTGGATCCCGCAGGCTTTGTTGTGATCATGTGATGCAGTGATATCCTTTCGAATTGCTCAGTGGCAGTAATAAATGAATTGTTCTCAATCTCGTCGCTAGAAAACACCACTAATTTGTTTTGATGCGTGACGATTCGGCTTTTGTCATCTCCTTGCCAAACTGCGCGGCTTGTTGAGGGTAGGCCGTCCGCCCCTGGCGGGAGAAAAAGGGCTCCAGTTTGCCGTTTGCCTGGAGCTGGGGCTGAATACGCGCTGCCTCCGATAGGTGCTCGTTTGAACTGCAGCGTTGGAAAAGCAGTTCGGATTTCTTAAATGGGACGCGGCGAAAAAAAGTAAAGGAAAAATAAGAAAAGTTGAGCTGGGAAGAAGGGGTAAACCCGGTATTCTGAGCACTAATGTTAGTAAAGCGAAATTACATACTTAACTCTAGCACTCAGGGGGAAAAAATCATTTCATAGTTTTATGGTCTTCGAGAAAGTCTCTTAGCTGACAAAATGGTTTTTACTCTTCTCCCTCTCCTCCCGAGCGAGAAGATCGCAATTTTCAAAAAATATAAATGTCTACTGATGTTAATCAATCTGATTACTTCTCAAATTCTGTTTGCCAGTAATTCAAGGAATGGATGACAACGAGTGGGAAAATACAGGAGGCTGCTGGGGTAATGACTGAGACCCTTTCCTTTCTTCTGTGCTTTCTGGCTATTGGAAATAAATTGAGATCTATTTGATGCTGGAAAAAACACATCATGTTTCAGATCTTGGGGAAATTATTCACATTTGAAATTAAAGGAACCTGAAATTTCCCCAACAAATCCTTGCCCCAATATTGTATGTAGAATGGTAACTGTAAATCTTGTCAATATAATTGCTTTGTGTTTGCTCAGCTGCTATAATTGCATGAAGCTTAGTTCTCCAGCATAGCAAAACCATTGTATACACACCATGCTCCTGAAATATGTCATCAAGCATTAATTTATTTTTAGATTATCCAGATTTGGAACATATTGATCCAGCAATATTAAAATACTGCCATGCTGCAGCTACCACTTGTATAATAGAAGCTGGAAAACAAAAAGCTGACAAATCTATTATAAGGTATTCTTAAAACTCTTCAACTTTAAAAAAAATGTTTTTGACTTGTATTAGATTTACTGGCTAATGCATCTTACTTTTTTTTTTAGTACCTATCTGGAGGACTGTAAACTTGACAGAGAAAGAATTGAAAATTTTTGCACTGAATATCAGGTTTTCAGACACATTTTATTCTTTTTAATACCTTCCATTAAGTTTTGGATAATTTGTAGTAGTTTACACACCTACTTTTCTCCTTTTCCTTTTTGTAGAAATATAAGGATACCTTAGAAATCATACTGAGAAGGTATGTCCAAGGAAGTTATAGTGATTGTCTAACTTTCAAAATGAATCTTAAAAGATAATAAAAATATTAAAAATAATAACTTTCTTCACAAATTATCTAATTGGGGTAACTTACTCTATGAAACTACAATACATTCTTTGTTACTTGTAAAATCTCACAACATTTTTATGGTCCAACATATCTTACTTAGCCTAATAGATATTCATTATGTTTTCAGTATAGGCAGATGTCCACTACACATAACTGATGTTTGTTGGCGTTTGGAATATCAAATCAAGGTAATCTAAATAAAATGAATGTTGATTTCTTTTTTTCTCTTTGATTTGCTAAACTTACTTTTTTCTTTCTATGTTATCACTTTAGACTAATCAACTTCATAAAAATTATCGCCCTGCCTATTTGATGACCTTAAAAGTAGAGGTATTACATCTATCCAGAAAATTCAGTATTAGTAGATTATGATTGCTTTAATTTTTGTTACTATTAACAATGAATGTTTGGGGTTTTATTTTAGAACAATGATTCAAGATCTCACCAGGACATTAATTTTAGTTGTTCTATGGAGCAATTGCAGGTATTTTTTCCTCACTTTTTTGTGTACTGATATTGAGTAGAACCAGACTTTGTAAATGTCAATAACAATATGTCTCATCTTTTAAAATATAAAATCTACAGAAATGCTATTTCTATTTTTTCAATATGAAATTTCAAGTTGATTCACATTAAATGTCTACACTACGCAAAAATATTATTTTTGGCAGAATGTGTGAAATCTCTTTCAAATGTATTAAATTAGATGAACTTCATTTCCTGTGATATAAACTTGAAAGATGTGTAATATAATATAATATGAGCATGGAATTTGACTTATTTGGCTTTCTTTAAATTACTCCATATTGATACTTGAGTCTCCAATATCTACAACTAATTGACATTAAAATCAAAGCAACTAATCTGAGAATAATAATCTAAAATTGCAATCCCATGCATTAGGAATAAGCTTCATTATCTAAAAAACTTACTAATAAGAAAAAAGGAATAAATTAGCTCAAACCAGAGAAAATAAGAAATAAGCCCGTTTTTACAATGTCATATTGTTTCAAAATTATGTGTGTGCATACACACACACCCCAGATTTATCTAAAAATCCCCTGGTGTTGTATTAGATATTTTTAGGATTTTGGGTCCATAAAATTGAGCCTTCTTTATATTTGGTTAAACTAGGAATTTATATTGTTCTGTGTATTATTTGACAAATGAGAAAAATAAGCTTAATATTAGTTATTTGCCAAATTATTTGTCCCAGTTGAGATTCCTTAATTTTGTATGTGATAAGGCACATTGATGATATACTCTAATGAAGAAGCTTTGTTATTTCTTAAAAACATTAATGGCAAAAAATGCATTCATAAGTCGCTTGAAATTTTAATATAAAGGAAATTTCTAATATTGCATAGAATTGGTTATTTACAGCAAAATATTTTTCTTAAGCTCTTATTCTATGTTTTAGGATTTAGTGGGAAAGTTAAAAGATGCAGCTAAAAGTCTAGAAAGGACAACTCAACTATAAATACAGACTTTGCAGTCAACTGGATTGAAGAAGAAAAGAAAATGCTTGCTTCTTTAAATATATGATCATTTTTTTCCCTGGCTTTTATTTAATTCAACTGATACATGTTTGCTCAAATAGAAATAGAATTTTTACTTTGTAAATAACATTGTAAGTTTGTGTGCAATAAAAACTATTGAGCTTGCTGTTTAACTGTAACGTGCCTGTTTAGATAGCTATACACTTTTTAAATATCTGCTTATGTTTCAGTTTTGCTCTTTTTTAAAATAAATCTTTGATTTCACAATTTTTTTACTTTATTATCTAATAAACAATAAAATATAAATCTAATTTGTGTGTCTTGTTTGATTATAATAATGGGTTGGGAGGAATTGGATTCCCAGCAGTTACATTTTTTCAAGAAGATCCACTCAACAAAAACCATGTTAAAGAAGTATAGAACTCTGGGTTTAAAGTCATTCTACTGTAATGAAGTTATCACCTTACTTGCACTTCATTTGGTGCAAGCCCCCCCTTTTAATGTTGGAGTTATTTACATGAAAAGTTGAGAAGATTCATTCATTCATCTGCCTAAAGCTGGGTTTACTTATTTAATATTCAATCATTTCTGTAAATAGAAAATAGTTGGAGTGTTCTGAATTGCAGCAGTTGAGTGACTATAAATAGAATATGACCAGTCTTGTCTCCATGGTTCAAAAAACAAAACAAACTCTTATCTCCAGGTTGCAGTGTGGGTTGCATTTATTAATTACACACCTAGCCTACTAGAGAGGCATCAATGTCAATATGGTGTACTTAAAGAGTGGGGTACATGAAGACTTGAGTTCTCATTTTCCTTCCATCTTATAAATGATTTTTGCTATGTGGAGAGGGTGGAAAATCTAGATGAGGAAATGGTTGTGAGAATTCTCCCAATGTCTTCTATAAGAATGCAGAGGCAAAGGAATTTAATCGTCCTATGGTACCACCAAGTTAGACAAATCTTGCTATATACAATACATTAGTCCTAATTCTGTGGTGTTGTACAAAATATGGCTTAGAAAGTAGGTAGAAGAAAACTCAGTACTCCCCCTCCCATTGTGTTACTTTAAAAAAAAAAGTTGCAACATAAAGGTTGCTGCCTACGAATCTTGAATAGCCTGCCATCCACTGCAGTGGTCCCACTAACTCATCAGATGCAGGAAAGTATGATCATCCTCATCTTCACAGCCTTGAGAGGGTGTAAAGAGCGGAAAGCTTTAACCTAAACTTTCCAACTCGGCATTAACCACTCTGGAAAGTTTAAAGTCTGGAGCGAACTACACCTTCAGAAGAGTAGGAAGAAGGTCTTCACTTCATATTTTGTACTAAAATTCTAACAAGATTTTTTTTTAATGGATGGAAAGAACAGTGCCTTTTTTAACCTTGAATCATTTGAGAACATAGGATACTCTGGGGATAATGAATTTTATTTCACTAAAAATCTTGCTCACTACCATCATTCCCCTTTCTGGTTCCTAATTTACTAGACAGTTTTCCATACTCTCTTGCCTTCCAACTGTATTTTATATCTAACCTAGTTGTTTGCGGGAAGGAAATAATGGAAATTGAAATTCCAACACATTTGAGTGAGAGTGACAAGTCAGCGAAGACTCGTTAAGGAAAGACTTTTTCTGGTTGATTATGGTCAAGGGAACTTATAGTGGTTGTATCAAGATTTCATTCAGAGTGCTAACTCAGTCCTATTTAAGAGGTTTCCCTCCCCAACCTAAACATAAGATAAGGCAATTCTATAAAAGTGGTGGGACTTACTTTTCTAACCACTGCATTTGACTGCTGCATGGATTGCTCTAAAGTTGAAAATTAATTAAATCTTGGATTGAACAGAAATGTACAGTGGAATCTACAGCAGGATCTTGACATGGATTTCCTTCTCTGGTGGAGGCTTGAAGCTATTGTGAAATAATGCTTTCCAGGAACATTTCCTTTCCCCTTCCATCATTTTCCTGGAAAAGAATATAAGGATATTTTATAACCATTGTTTTCAGTTTCCCTGATCTCTGCAAGATCTAAGAATGACAATATTGTATCAAAACTAACACCAATGGATCAAACTGTTCAGGGGACAGTGAAAAAGCCCTCTTTCATTAGAGTCTCTTGGATGGTTGCTTGAACATGATACTTTTAATATCAATAAATGGTTGACAGCAGGAGGACAGTGTTTGCCAGGGTGCTTGGCAGGAAGGAGGAACAAGGCAGGTTATTAACTTCAAAGTGAGTTTGATAGCAAATATACCAGAAAAATGGATTGATCCCAGGACTTTCCAATGCAGTTCTTTATCATTTGATCATTTTCTGATGCCGGCTTCCTTCCTATAATAACATCCCATTCTTCATCCACCCAGGGACCTACAATATGCATCCTATGAAGACCTGCCAAGATGGAAGAAAATGATAAGTCACTCTGGAGCCCCAACAATTTACAAGAATTGTCAAGGCAAAGGGCTGTCCGAAATAAAGGAAAGACTAGCTTCAAAGAAAAGGGAGTGTCAATAGGGTTGCTTGTTGCTCAATACATGGTCAATAGTGCTGACAATGTAGCCCTTCAATTTTGGGTAAAAGAACCTGAAAGATCCTGAATTCCGAGAGCTTCAAATTGGTTCTTATGGGTATGAAAGGACAAAAAGACCAGGTAGACTATGCTGCCATTAATCTTCCTGGAAACTGGTGCCTTTATTTGGGAAAAGTGAAAAGGAAATGTGAGAGCACGAAAATATTATGACAAAGAATGAGCAACGGACACCGGAGCTCATTCTTGGTGAATTGGGGGAATTATGTGAGATGAAGTTGGGAAGCTATGTAAAGAGAGGTGAGAATTTGGAAGACCGCCCTCACCTAAGTCTTCTAGAATCAGCTGTAGGAGATGAGAGGTACCAGAGTTCTATGGTGAACTAAATTTATGTGGCGAAGTGGAGAAGTGAGAAGGCGTGTCCAAAGGCAAGGGGGGGAATTTACCACGGAAATGTGTGCCAGGGCACCTTCAGGGACTGTATGGGGCTTGCAAAGGTGGATGTGTAGGAGTAGGTATGGGGATGTGATGACCTGTGCCACGGATTTCAACACAACAAACAAAAGGGGAAAAAATAAAGAGCGAGCACGGTTTGTTTGTTTTTTTTGAAGAACCCTGGACCTTATTGACTGAAAAAATCCAGAATTCTCGTTCGTGGCAATTTGAGAAGGAGCAAAAACGGAGGAGGGAGCAGGGGGAAGTAATATGCGAGAGAAGGGGAAAGAAAATAGATACCTGAGGGAAAAAGAGGCTGGGCTTGGACTTTTTTTGGGGGGGGGTCGAGAGAGAAGGACCGCTCCAGAAGAATATAGGTGTATGGAGAAGGGAGAGTTTGGTTCTGTCAAAGTAGCCCGAATCCCTCTCATGTGAAAAGGTTGTGATTCAGTAGAAAAAGAAAGGACTCGGAGATCTTGGCCCAGGTAAAGGACTCGGAGAGGGGAGGCATACTGCTGAGCAGGGCCAGAAGACAGTGGGATCTGAGTCGGGGCTGGAGAAATCGCGCGTATCTGGGAAGCCGCGGCCGGATGCCAAAGCGGGAAAATCCGCTCTAACGGAAAAGGGTTAAGGTGGAAGGGCCGGGGTGACGTTCGGGGTTGTTGGTTTCAGCTGCCGGTTTCCAGCCTCAACTTTCATAATACTATTTGAACCTTTCTAAGGTTTCTGAGATGCCCTAACCCTGAGGTGCCCAGGAAGACATGGGAGGTGGAGGAAGAATGCTCGACCTTGGTCGGTGTTGTGAGAGAAGAATCCCAGAGTCTAGGTGAGGGCGAGAGCAAACCGTAGGTCTGGGGGCAAAGGAGAGGCTCCGTGGAAAGGCGTTGAGGTGGAAATTGGAGTGCCACACAACACTGACTGTTAAAATGGTGGGCAACCTTTCTCAATGTGTGTGTCTATGTATGTGCATGTGGCGCGCGAGCGTGTGTGTGTGTGTGTGTGTGTGCGCGCCGCGAAGGAGAGGCAGGCTGTAGGAGAAAGGATCAAATCAGCTTCAGTACCAGAGGCTCGGGGTAGAGAAACTGAAGCCAAAGGTCTGTCTGTGGTTGCCGTCACTTTATTACGCCTTGAAAAGAAGGGGGTGCGGTACGTTTTTGTATGAAAGGGTAGATTTGGCCAAGAACAAGCGAGGAAAGGGGGCAAACAGAGATATCTGCGCGCTCTTGTTAAGCGAAAAAGGGATTGCTCGCGCGTGATGGCAGGGCGTGTAAAATCAAGGGAGAGGAATGAGCACCGTATGTTTGTGTAGCGCGGTGTAGGTGTGCAAGCAGGAAAGGGGGAGGAAAGGAATAAAGCATTGTACGCGCGTGAGTGACTGCGGGAGGGGGGGAGGAAGAG
>JANHFO010010342.1:36714-49018 GCA_032468095.1 Pareas carinatus | reverse complement strand
GGATTATTACATTTGAGAGCAACTGGAAAGGCTAGTCAAGTGAATTCATCATTATCTTTACCTCTTTGGTATACATGCATTTTGATGAAACAATATTTTAAATCTAGTATGTATATTTTCAACCTAACGCAAGATATTTTTTTGATTTACTCATTTGTCCAGTGGCCTATCTTTTTGCATGGTGAAGCTGATCCTCTTTCTCCCCCCACATATACAGTTACCTGCAAAAGTTAGGCAACCCTAGTCAAATTATATATTTCAGTAGAACTTTAAATGAATAGAAGCTGATACAAAGTTAAAGACAATGTATTTCAAAAAATTTGAATGCATATTAACTCTATGAGCTTCAAAATAAGAAAAAAAGTACATATATTATGGCAGATGTAGATGTTTGAATAGATTTTAACTTACTACACTGCAAGTACTATGTTGGCAGAAAAACCAGCTCATTTTTTTCTTATAATCAGCTGACTATTTTTCTATTCTTGCGTTGTAAACTTTCCTGATCTTCCTTGCAGCATTCTTCTAGCTAGAAATCCTTCATCACATGAAAGGCATGTAATCTATGCTTTACTTCACATACTATACATCCATGAGAAATTACTAAGGACAAATGTGATATGATCAAAGAGGATTCTCTTTGGATAAATTAATTGCACTGCTCCATCTATCAGCACATAAAAGCCAAGAGTGAAGAATGGGAAAAGTTTTACTTGACTGTTATGGGAAGCTAGATGATGTCCATCAATCACTTTTGAACACAAAAGTTGAAAAGATTCATTAAGACCATTGAACTAGCCCCTGCTCTATGCAGAATTCTAAATTAAAATAAGCACAAATTACTTTCTACTTATGCATTGAATATGGGTAAATGATAGCTCTTTCTGGGTGATTGATTCTACTTTTCAACTCTTATGACTGTTAGGAAGTTTTTCCTAACGTTTAACAGGATGTTTTGTTTCCTCTGACTGAAGTGCATTATTCAAAATCATGCATTATTGGGCATTAGAGAATAGTGGTTGGTCTTTTGACTGGTACTCCTCCAGATTTTTTTCCCTACAAGACCAATTCCCACAACTTTTATTTGGAGGACAGTCTCCTTTACCTTGATTGTGATTATATTATTACAATACACCTGTTCTTTTAAGAACATATATTGAGGAACAAAGATCCTATAAATTAAGCTTAATACCTAATGTAAATGAGACAAAATACTTCTCTTTTACTCTTTTAGTGTGTGCATGCGAGATAAATTAGCCATTGATTCATGATTAGTATCTTCATGTATTGAATATTGTATTGTTATATTATTCAATGAGGACCTTTCCCTTTGTACAATTTATGCAAAGTATAGTGGCAAAACTATTCTATAGTACATATGTATAATATCAGTTTTGAAACAATTGTGCTGGCAATTTGCTGCCAAGCAAGGTTCAAGGTTTTGTTATTATTCTATATAAAGAATAACTTTGTATCAGGATTCCTGAGAGAGAATATTATTTCATGGACATCTGCTTGATCATTACAAGTATCAGAGACATTCCTGATTATATCTGTTCTATAGGCTCTTTTTATATAGAAAACTTTTTGTGTTTGTTGTTGTGATTCATTCACCGGAACACCTTCCCCTTCAATAAAGAACCCTCTGCTGACTTTGCTATTGTTTAGGTATATTATAAAAACATTTTTATTTAGTTTGACACTGAAAAATCAAAGGATAATGTTTATCTTTAAATTGGATTCTTATATTTTGAGCTTAATTATTTTTCTATTGTAATCAAATGTATTTTTAATATTTTATACACCACGGGGAAGCATTCCACAACAGGTGGCATATAAATATGTTAAATAAATTTATTTATTTTTCAAATTTGAATACTACCCATCCCATACACAGATTTGTTAATTCATTTATTTTCAGTAATAAGACTCCTTGGTTAAGTAATTGCAATTCTAATCTTTTCTGTTCTTCTGCAGCGTTTTTATAAGAAAGCAGCTGCATTTGTATTACGTGCAGTTGGAAAGCATTCTCCTCAGCTTGCCCAGGCAATAGTGGATTGTGGAGCACTAGATACACTGGTAATTTGCTTAGAAGATTTTGACCCTGGGGTGAAAGAAGCTGCATCCTGGGCCCTTGGTTATATAGCAAGGCATAATTCAGGTAAGAGACTTCTTAACATTTTAGGGTACACCAAGTATTTACATTATAAAACCCAACACAGAAAATAGGTAATGGGACTTGCCTCCTATATGAGCAAATAAACATGAATAGCATGTATCAGATTTAAGAAGAGCAAATGGAACATAATGACTGTGTATGAAGATGTGCTTGATCAAAATTTATCCTCTTTCTAAAAATAAGACAGTTACTGCTGCCTGCTTTACAGTATTGTTGTAAAAACTGCTAGAATAAAATACATACTGAAAAAGTGGCATGAAATAATGTTAGATTATTGGCAAAAAAATAGACACAGTTGAAATTCCACCCTTTCTTCTGATACTCTTGTTTGTAATATTCATACATTTTACTTTCTGTAAATAAGGACATAAGGATGAGAATAGAACTGCCTTTCCTCTTTGTAATTCTAGCATCAATATAAATGCTAATTAGGATTATAATTTTTGACCAGTACTGCTCTAATGTAGGCATTGAATTAATTCATTGATTTTTTAAGGGAGAAGGAACTATATATTTTTATTCTGCATTTCAAATTACAGATTCTCTTCAACACAACTCCTAACAGTTACCAAATATTCTTAAAAGAAACCTTGCCAGGAGACTTGGATTAGCCTATTTAATACCTCTATTTTTTCTTGCTAAGTATACTTAGAAACCAGAAAGAATAATGTAATTTGGGAAAAAGAGTTACATTTTAAATAATATCTTTCTGCTCTTCTATATTATTGATAACAAGCTTTTATTTGCAAAAAATATTTAAACAAACTAGCAATAAAACAATTGGGTTCTTTTTGTTAAAAAAAGGAATGTATCTAGGACAAAGAAAATATAAAAACAGGTTTACAAAAAAACCCAAAGAGATATGGAATAGATTTCTATCTTATACACCATTCTAGCTTATAAATGGCAAAGACTGTGAGACCAGAGTAAAATACGTATTACAGTGAATTTGTAAATTACCAGAACATGCTTCTAGAGAGCAATGTTTCTTCTCTCATCATGAAGCAATTGTAGATTCAGACACGCAGAGAACCTGTGACCATGGAAACAGTAATACAAAGTGCACAAAATTGACCACACAGCAGATCAGGGGTATAGTTCCTCTCTCTATCACAATAGTCCTTGATTTTGAATTATATCAAAAGGGCCATAGCAAATCACTAAACATTTCCATGAAGTATTCCAATTAACAGTGGACAGTTAGTGTGCAGATGACACAGGTAGCTAACAAAAAAAACTAACTGAAAACTAATCTGCACAGCTACCAGCACTATAAATTTATTAGGGAGTAAGACACATCTTGAAGTTCAAAGAAAGACAGCCACCATGGGGGTTAAATAGTTTCCATATACATCTGGATTCTAGGCCAACTGAGTAATTCCTAACTCCTTGACCTACCTGATCTTGATTTAGCAGGCAATATGAAAATGAATTCAAAATGCCCACATAATAAAAAAGGCAGGGTACATTAACAAAATGTTAGTGTATTCCCATCCTCTAGTCAAGGCTATAAATCATACTGGAACAAAAGTCACAATAGGTGGTTCAGAGATTGAAGATGGGCAAATTAATGTTGGGGAAGAAAAAAAAACATATTTCTTATTCCCATCACTTTAAGCTTTTAATATATGAAAAGTAGTCAGCTTTTTGGATGCAAGTTTTTTTAATGGCTAATGACCTAAGATATATTAAAATGATAATAATGGGTGAAACTAAGACTTTTGAGGAATAGGAGTTATAAAATATTCTTAAAGTATGTTAGATTTATTGTAGTATTTGTGCTTTTTTATTTGCTATTTTAGAAATTATTTGTAATAGTGATTTGCTTTTACAAGATCTAGAGACTCAAAGTCAGTTTAAGAAATCATAGATAGTCTTTACTATGCAGTCTTGTCCAATCATGTGTTCTAATACCAGAAGACTAATTGGGAGAAGAGGAGGATGTCATTCTCTGATCTAAGCATGACAAAGCAGAAAGTGGAATTCTAGGGAATGAAAAAGAAAAAGTGCCTTTCTTATTTTTCTTCCATATAGACATATTTGTACAGGGAGACTAATGTAAACACGTAGGACAAATATATTTTAAGCATAATCATCTTTCTAGGATTCTTTACTGTAAAATATTAACTCTTTGGTATGCCAATTTTCCTTTTTCCCTCCTTAAAATTTCAGTGACTTTTCTTGATTTTATTTTTCTCAACATACACCACATTTCGTATCTCCCTAGTGTTTACTGTTTTTGAAGGCTATTTGATTTCTATCTTTTGATATTTGATATTTGATGGTTTTTTTTTGCTTTCTTACTGTAGCAATAAAAATAGTTCTCCATACCCAATTAGTTTAATACATAAAAATGACAGCCATAATATTGAATGATTCTACATTTCAAAATCCATAGTCATTTGGCTACCTGAATTCATTGCTAGAGGGAATAGTAGAAGTGAATTTTTAATATATTTGTTTCTATTACTACACCTTCCACAGGTTTTCCATCTGCTCCTTTTATTTAAAGTTGTTCTTTATGTAGAAGTCATCTGTGCCTTTCCTCAAATCAAGAATTAATTCCCACTGCTAAATTCTTTCCTCTTCTTTTTACAGTTTTTTTAAAAAAAGATAATCTTTTTTTTTGCCAGCCAGATGTAGATAGTTGGGGGCAGGAAAAGAAAAAGAAGTCTTTCTGTAATGTGATAAGCAATGAATGACTAAACTCTATAGTATTTTTTAAAATGAGAAATAAACACTTATATTTGTTATTTTGGCAATTTCATGAGATTGCTATATAGATTTGAGAAAGTACATGCAGCTTTTGGTCCCACCAACCTTTTGTTCCTCATTGTAGTTATAGATCATGTTAATCATATTTTTATTCAAAAGTCAACTTGAATACATGGAAAGAGGAGATCTAAGGAACTCTTAAGATCTAAGTATAAATTATTTTTAAACAGATGAGCAATTAATCTCTCTGACGTTCTTAATGTAAATTCTGTGGCCAATTAGTTTATGATCTCTTCTTAGATTTTTAAAAAATTGACTAATCAACCTCATTATAGTACTATACTTTACAATTATAATTTTCTCTTTTGCTATTTAAAATATGAGATTAATTGCTAAGAACCTGGAAGGGAAATCTTTCATTAAAATGGTTTTACTATTTTGCTGAAATTTCTTTCAGTCCACTTGGTAGTATTTTAGTATTAACTTTCAAGACAGATTATTAATGGAATTTGATCCTTTTCATGAGGCTTATATATTAAATAAATACGTATTTACTGCTATTTGAGTGTATTTTGCCAAAGGGAAAATACTTTGTAAACATACACATAAGGTACACAAACAGCTTTTATAATAAATAGCATAGTATTTAGGTATGTCACAGAGTTTCATATTGAGAATAAAGTAGGATGAAGTTGTAAATGGAGCAGAGGTTTAGATCATGCCAAAAATGTATTACAACATAACATTATAAATACAATAATATCAGCATTTGTATTTGAATTATGTAAATTGAACAAATTTTAAAAAGTGTTTTACGGTATGTTATCACACTATATGAAAATTAATAGATATATATACAAGGTAGTACATGAATAAGTTGATATGTGGATAATCAATTTGTGGACATTCCCCGCCCCCATTAAGAAAGTTCTGCAGAAAGCCTTGATTGATGAATTGTAAATGCAAAATCAAAGTTGGGCCCTTGAATTACGAGAACTATTTGTTGCCATGGCAATGCAAGGCAGGTTAAATGTTAAAGATAAGAGACTATGTGCATAACAAGGAGAAGACCTAACAAAACCTTATTTAAGAACCTATAATAGCTCATTTGAAATTAATGGGATTTGTGTTCATTTTTTATCATCTCCAAAAATAGCCCATGCCCTAATCCTTGTGTTTGCTATCCAGTAATTTTTTACTTCACTGTTGAAGTTTTATGATAAATATGTTGAAGGAAGGGTAATGAATTTCTGGTATAATAGAGTCTGTATCAATTATTGTGGATTTCTATTTTAAGATACAAGTAACTGGCCATAGTGGCTTGATGTATCTGTCTGCTGCAGTGATTTAATGTAGAAAAAGACCAGTAGTTTACTGATAAAAAGGTCCTATTAAAATATATGTTGGTGTTCAGAATTAGCAAGGTAGATCTTTGAATGAATGCTGATGTCACTTTTAATAAAATTAAGAATCAGTTTAATTTAGGCCTGTTATTTTACACTTATATGAATAGGGCAAAGAATTTGCAGTCTAAATTAGATTTGTGGGAGAAGGGGACACGTTTAGGCATTTTGACTTTTCTTTATTATTAGCCGTGGAAAAGCTGTTTGCTTATTGATCAGCATACAACAGTTAGAGCTTAAACATCTGACATCTGCTTACTCTTTTAAAATGCACACATATGCACACATGCACACATACACATAGGGTAGCAAACATTTTCAGTCTAATGTACTTCAAATGTGTACATGTAAATGGGGATCCATCTATTGACCTGTATTCTTTTCAGCTGAGGACATGGTTTATGAAACCTGGAGGACTGATTTGAAATGCAGATGTTCAGAGGCTAGAGTCCACCTTCCCTTCTCTTTCCCCCTCCCCCTCTCTCATTCTCTCTCCCCCTTCTCTCTCTCTCTCTCTCTCTGTGTATCTCTCTCTCCCCTGCTGTATCTGTCAGGGTGAAAAATGGCTTGTACAAGGGTCAGTCACCCATTTTCGCTTAATTACTTTCATTGGACCAACAGAACTGTCACAGGCTGTGGTGGATGCTGGAGCTATTCCTCTCTTAGTCCTATGTATCCAAGAGCCAGAGATTGCTTTGAGAAGGATTGCTGCTTCAGCATTGAGTGATGTTTCAAAGCATTCTCCAGAGCTAGCACAGACGGTAGTTGATGCTGGGGCCATTGCTCACTTGGCTCAGATGATCCTCAACCCTGATGCCAAACTAAAGGTACTTTCTAAACTAATTTTCCTCTTTTCCAACTGGGTATGTGATTCATTCATTGAAGAAACTTTGTTAATCCTCAAAGTGCTTTTTTCAAAAATATGCATTGCTGACTTGGAGTGGTAATGAAGGGGAGATCTGGCTGTTTGATTTGACTGTTGTGGTACGTATGGGGTGATAATAGCTGGTGAATAAGAAATAGGGCAATTCTTCTTTAATACTGGGATTATTTGAATTCTCAGCAATGAGATACAGATTTGTAGCAGTTATCTTCAAGAGGTTTTCTGAATTCTAGAAAACTCATTTGTTGTAATGGATTCAATATGTATTATAAAGTATAAAACATTACGCTTGCTCTTTTTTTGCTTTTAAAATGATAATGCTGAACCCGCAATATTTTGTTTTGGAAACTCATTTTTTTCAGTTACATACAACTTTGAATAAGTCAAATAAGTGTCATAAATACAAGCCTCCAGATTTCTTTTTTACAAATTTTGTATTGCTTTTTTACTTAATAACAAAAGTAGTCTTTAACAATAATGTAGAACAAATATGGCAAAGATAAAAAACTTATTATAGTAAATCATTTTAACAGTAAGCCGTACAGTTTTATACATATTTATCTAAGGCAAATATTATTCAAATACTTATATATTTTAATATATTTATATAAATATAATAATTATCCTATTTTTTATTAAACTTTTTACTTTAAACATTTGTATTCAATATATAGAGCTAGTCATTCATAGACTACAGTATTCTATCATCTAATAGGTATAATAAAATCAAAGGCAATCCATTATATATAACCTGAACAACCGTTATCCTTCCACCTCCTCCTCTTCTTTAACATTCTGTATTTGCCCCGCTTAGATTAATTTTTTGGTGTTTTGTCATCTATCACCTGATATAACAGTTAACAGTTTCTATTCCTTTACTTTGTTTTCTAGCCATTTATAGAATTTTGTCCATATTTAGTAAAATTTGGATTCATCTCTATCTTTTAGTCTCATTGTTAATCTATCCAGTTCCACAAAGTCCATTATCTTTCTTATTATTTCTTCTTGTTGTGGCATCTGTTCATTTTTAAAATATTTTGCAAATACTAACCTTGCTGCTGTCAGTATATGTAGCATTAAATATGTGTTTTGTTGTCACATTCTTTCACATTGTCACATTCTTTCATTTGCTACAAAGGTATGTAAACCTAGTTTAATACAAATTTACTGGTTAATTATCAGATGGCAATGCATGTCAATCCTCAACTGTCAGGCTAACACAAAGCTGCTTTTAAAAGAGATTACCTTACATAGAGCCAGTTTTCTGGAGAATTACCTATGAATTTCCTTTACAAATAAACAGTTTAGAAATAATACTATGAAGTAGGCCAGTTATAGAAATGGAAAGATAGCCGTTGGTATTTGTAGTAAACAGAACCGTGAATAGATTTGTCTTGTTTGGAGGTATAGGTGTTCCATGCTCTCTCTGAACTAACAAACATGTTCTGGGTTGCATCTAAAAGTCTAGTCCAAGAATGAATGGTATGCAATTCATTTAGCCATAAAGCTTCTTAGCTCCAAGACCTAAAAGAGTCAACACACTCTCTCTAGGCAAAAATAATTGTACTACTCAGGAAATGGATACAGAACTATGGGATCATGTCTGAGGGTTTGACCCTGCAATGGAGCAAATAGCCTGGTGTCTTTTTCATGCCCTTTATGTCAAAGGGCAACATGTGAACTTCCAGTGTGAGGATCCTGGATGTGCATGATTAAATTGCACCTGTATCCTTTTTACCTTGGAACTCAAGAAATCTCTGGGTGGCCTTCTGTGCAATCAGGAAGGAATATTACAATGTCAGATTGAACAAATTGAATTCAGAACTATGATTGCACTGTGGTATAAAGTTGTTATGACAATGTCGGACTTTCAGACTTTCCTTTGACTTGAGGTAAGACCCAAAGGAATTAATGGGGTTTTAACAGATGAAGCACTTGGTCCAGATTTGCTAGTCAGAAGTAGAAAGCAATAATAGAAACTGCTAATTACATTCATAACCTTCTAGTTCGTTTATTAAATATTTGATAGAATTCAGAAGGTCACAGTCCACCAGAGAATTCTTCCCAAATACAATGAATGTGAGCAGAAGGACTAGTATCAAGTTCAATCTTCTTGATGTTGGCCTTCAGGATGAAAAATATATTTATATTTACTTCCCACTAGCTACTTTGAAACCTCATTTCTCACCAAACAAGGCAAAGCAAAAAACCACAAGCAAACTACTATTTATGTTGTAACATAATGTTTCTAACTTGCATTTTAAAGAAAACTCTTAAAATGACTGAATATGCTTCTTTTGCTAGTTTGACATTGATTTTTATTCTGCTGTCTGCATTATTCTTTTTGTTGTTCCTGCTGGCTTTCATCCCTACTATGCTATTGTTTTTATTTTAGATTATGTATACCACCACTAATTTGTACATTGCCCAGGGATTAATGGTTGCTGAAAGATCAGGAAATGAAAAGAAATGGGGGGGAAATCACAATTTTAGTATCATCAGATACTAATTGATTGAGTGATCAGAGAATACTTACGGGCAACTGAGAAATTTATTTTGTCTTGGGCATTTTTGGATTTTTGAAACAACTCAAGCAATACTAACACCTGGACTATTTCCACTCATCATGTTTGTATATTGTCCAATTTATTTTCCAAACAGAATTTTTGTTAATTTATAAAATAAAAAACATAGTAGATATTTCAACAAACATCAATTGAGTGAGTATACAATTAGACATGTTTACTAGTTTACCATAGAATTTTCTAACACATTCAAATTCCTACTCCTACTTTTTTTCCCCCAACCATCTATAGAAAAAATTCCAAGTCTGGAAATATGTTGATTCGTCTTTCTCTTTCAATCTCAAGGTCAAATCTGTCCATTTCAGCACATTCTAATATTTTCCTAATTATTTCTTCTGGTGGAATATCTGCACTTTTCCAATTCAGAGCAAAAACAATTCTTACAGCTGTCAATGCATGTATGGTTAAATACTGCTTATCAAATGTTTCAGAAACTTTACCTATTAAAAAAAAGCTTGGTTTTAAAATTTATCTGTATTCCTAACATTTCTTGTAACCACCTATGGATTTTTTCCCAAAATTTTCCATATCTACAAGTCCACCACATATGATAATATGTGCCTGCATTACATTTACATTTCTAAAACTTATCCGATACCTCCTTAAACATTTTTGCCATTTTGAATTGTGTCATATGCCACCTATAGAACATCTTATATGTTTTCTTTATATGCTGTTGCTTTTGTCATTCTAAGATTTCCCCCCACAAATTTTGCCATCTGTCTATATCTATAGGAGATCCAAAAGATTTTGCTCATGTTATCATTGTTTCCTTCACATATTCATCCTCTATTTTCTTTCTTAAAAGAAAGCTATACATTTCTTGTCATTTTTAACAATAACTCATCCAATTCTATTAAGTTTTTTTTTTCAAAATCATTTTTAACATCCTTTTCATATCTTGTTTTCATTTCATTTCATTCATATGACCACCATGTAAGCTGCATACCCTAATTTTCCAGTTCCTGCCTAGATTTCATGTTCCCTTCTAGGTCTAAAATATCTTTATATGTCCAAATTTTTTCCACGTCCACCAAATCTGGATGTATGAATGCTTCCATTGTTGAGAGCCACACTGAAGTTTTTCAATATTTCTTTTGTTTTACCTTTTACCATACCAAATATACCACATTTCTTACATAGCAGTTTTGAAAATTGAATCTTATTTTTCCTGTGCCATAAAAAGGCATGCCAACTTAGTTTAAAATCATGTCCTTCCAAATATAGCAATCTTTTATTTCTAAGCATTATCCATTCTTTAATCCATGTTAATGTAGATGCTTGATATTATAAACTCCATTCTGGTGGCTCAAGTGCGGCATGGAGTCTGTGGCGAAGGTGAGAGAGCAGAGGGGCTATGTTGGAGGGGATCATTGCTCACAGAAAACTGCAGGATCTGGGTAGACTGCCGGAAGGCCCATGGCAAGCTCGTGTAGGCCACAGGCAGGGTGAAGGTATAGGGGGGAGTCACTGATGGTCAAAGAGGGGCATGACAATGTTGGCACTTTGCAATAAATAAGTGACTTTGGAATTGCAGTTTGAGCACTCGGTCTCTAAAAGATTCGCCATCACTAATATAGGGCATCCTTGTCTCATGCCTTTTTTATCTCTAACTTTTCTTTCAGTTCTCCATTAACTATTATCTTAGCTGTTTGTCCACAATATATTGTTTCAATCATTTTTATAAAGTTTTTACCCAAATCCATAATTTCCATTTATTATTTTTATTGCTTTTTTACTTAAGAACAAAAACAATAGTTAACAATAGTTAAATTTTTCTACTTGTTCAACAAGTAGATCAAATATGGCAAAGATAAAAAACAATCATTTTAACAGTAGGCAGTACAATTTTATACATACTTATCTAATGCAAATATTATTCAAATACTTAAATATTTTAATATATTTATATAACTATCATAATAATACTATTTTTTTTTATTTTAAACACTTGCATTCAACATGTAGGGCCAGTCATTTATAGATTACAGTATTCAATCATCTAACAGGTATCAAAAAACCAAAAATAATCCACTATATCTGGACAACAATCATTATGTTTCCATACCATTAATGGATTCCTATTTACCTCTATCCTTAATAATATCCCAAAATGTTGAATATTACTCTTAAATTATTTTTAATCTGTCTCTTTGGTAAAAAAAACCCAACATTTTGATTTTCATGTATAAAATCAGTCAAAATTATTTTCATTCTTTCTGCCATTATTGAAGCAAAAATTTTGTAATCCACATTCAGTAGTGATATTGTGCAGTAGTTTTTTATTAGTTCCAAGTCTATGTCTTCTTTTGGTAGTAAAGTAATATTTGCTTCCAACCACATTTTTGGTATTTTGGCTTCCAACAAATGTTCATTGCATATTTTTTATTAATGGCCCATTAAGTACCTCTTTTAAAGATTTATACCAATCTAATGCTAATCCATCCGGTCCTGGGGTTTTCTCATTTTTTTTTAATAGAAAAAGTTTTTATTGGTCAACAATAAACAAAATTATAGCTTACAATATGTAGAATTTTCA
>JANHFO010010337.1:0-15479 GCA_032468095.1 Pareas carinatus | reverse complement strand
AGAAGCGGGTTTCAGGCGTGAGAGGCAGAGCTCGCTCTCTCACGTCCTGTTGCTTCCAGGACCGGAAGTGATCTCTTTCCTCCCATTTCTTAAACTCCTATGAATTAGGAAGCTGTCTAATTCTGAACCTCTTCTAAATTTTATCAGTCTATTGTGAACTTAAAATATATTTAACACCCCCCTTCCTCATCACCTTGGCATATCTTCTTGAAGGTTGATTTCCTTACTCCCTGCAGCATATTTTAATTTTTCATCACTAGAGACCAGTAGTCAGAAGAGAAGGGGAGAAATGCTTATGGGTCACATTTTAATATGAATTTACATAATGCTGTACTGAATGAAGCCATGAACTGAAATACTTTATTATTTTAATGCATGTATATATATATACATGCATGCATGCTTGTATGCATATATTGATTTGTATCCTTACTTTTCCTCCAGGAATTTAAAGATGCTTTTTGACTTTCTACTGGTCTATAAACCTGAAATTTCCTGGTGGTTGTCCATCTAAACACTGACTTAGCCTTTAGAGGTATCACCCTAAGTTAGCATGATGCTGTCACCTGCTGCAACAATACTGAAATCAAACAGAAGTTACTGCCAGGGGACTATGACTAGGAATCTTCAAGGCCCGTATCTTAGACTGGAGCCATTCACAATCTGAAGAACCTCATGACTCCTCTGTCTTTTCCTTGCTGTGGTTATCTGTTAATCTGCTGGTTTCCTAAATAAAAGTGGAATTACCACTACCCTTGCTTTCTCCCTCTGTGCAGTGATGTTGTTTGGGTCTAGAGGGATTAGGTAAGCAAACATTTAAAAAGAGGAATGAAGTTCTGTGAATAACTATTCTGAGGTTCACAAAAGCCAGAAGGCAGTACTGTGTCACATTTGTTACATCTGGCAAGCTTAAACCTTCCAGCATTTAAATTCATTCTTATTAGAATAAACTCTTCAATTCACTGCAGAAGGGGAGTGCTTCTTTGTCACAAACAATTAATCATAAATGGCTTAGCTTTCAACTTACTAGCCAGAGAATTAGTATTCCAGATTTTTATCTATAAATTTTGTCAAGAACAGAATATATTATAGCAGATATCCAGGTGTCAGTTTCTGTTAATATGACTTTCTATAGGATGTATACACTTTTCTGTAGGCAACATATTCTCTTTTTTGGGCTTATATCACTTGTGTTCAACATGACATCTGAGCAGTTATCTGTTTCTAAAGTTAGCTGAATTAAATCTCTTCAAATACAAATTGCCAGCAATTTGCATGCACATCGCTGACATTCAAACAAGCTTTCATTCATCAGAGAATATAAAAAGAGCTGAAGTTTATTTAAGGAACAACACCTCCCCTTTAAACCTAAGCTTCTTACTAAATATTGAATACTTTAGTATTTTAAAAATGAGACGACTATAAAATCAAATGGACATTGCCTTGTTTACTTTTCCAGTAGCAGCTTTTGCTGCTACTGGAATATATTTGATGCGTTGTGTCAAAAAAGCTTTTCTGAAGTCAACTTTGTAAGCTATCAATGAAGTAATTTAAATTGTCTGTTTCCATAAAATCAAATTTCTCATTCATATCTAAAGGTTAGTTAGGAGGTGCTGCTAACAGTCTAGTCCCCTCTTTATGTTGGTTCTCTTATAAGCAACAATTATCACACAGAGAAAACAGGATGGGAAAGGTGCATCTTCTAATTGGGCAATAGAGTGATGGGTAAGATTTTAAAAATCCATTATGTAAGGTCAAATTGCAGAAAATATGCGAAGTCACAACAGATACTGTACTGGGATTTGGAATGGGCAAGACAGGAGACCTTCAGGACCTCGGACAGAGCACAAGATGTTCTCAGCTCTCTTGTTCAGAAGAATGTAAACGCTTTTACAAGGCTGCCCAGAATAGCACTGCTGTTGGCCCACCTCCCATGGAGATGCTGCCTATGCCAAGCATTTGGAGAAGGGAATTATGGCACTTCAGAAGGCACTTTGATTCTTTGTATGTCCTTCTCTGAGATTGAGCTGACTCCCAAGCTGCTCTTCTGCCCTGAATTCTTTCCTAATCCTATCTATTCTGGTTTGTTTGTTTGTTTTTTGCCCATATTTACTACCTGGAGTAATTAAAATGTTAGTGATTATACCGATATATTAAATTTATCTGAATAACATTCCAGCAAAGGTAGTAAAGTTATTGTATTTTGGAACTTCAGTTGGGACTGGATATTGATCATCACATTTTAGAAAATGACAATTTTGTTGCCTTTGTTTAAATATAGCAGAAAACAGAATAGTAATTTGATTGAGAGGGATAACTAAAATTCTTCACTTCAGAGTGATACACTATGTTTTGGCATCAGTCAATCATGTCCCTTGAATTGATACCATTCCATCCTCCTGGTCTATTAGCCATTTACCTAATTTTAATTACTTTCTAATATCACATACCAATATGCAACTATCTTTTCCTTTGCAGGTACAGTATCCATCAACTAGTTAATAAGGTAACAATGATAACTCTTTACATAAAAATCTTATAGCAACTACTTGCAGGGTTTTCTCTTCTTGCAGCAACTTGTTTCAACTCTGACAACTAATATTAAGACAGTTGGGTCTCCTAAAAATAAATTTCACATATTTGGTAGTTTGCCATTGTTTGAAAATTTTAAACTACATAAACCTGGGAGAAGGATAATCTGCAATGTCAAAAATACATAACTACACTTAAATTGTGGGATTAAAATATTTACAGTATATTAAAGTGGCTTTTGACACTGGATTGACTCCTATGACTTCATTGATATAATTTCATAATTGATTCTCCTTCTGGGATATGTTTTGACTCTTCATCTACTCTGTATCTTGAATGTTTCTTGACTCAATCATTAGCCATATTAATAACAGCTATGCAACTCTAGGGTCTTTGCACTAAGAGCTTCATAATTAGGAATCTTTATTATCTGTTTTTCCTTTTAAATTGTATCCATTCCAAAAGTGCTGCAAGATATATTTACAATGTAAATGATAACATTCATAAGTTCATTAAAAACCTGACTGTTTTCTCAGTACTTGGGGCAAAGGCACAGCTGAACTCTATAGGATTTTACATTACACAAAGCTTTCCTTCTAGTTGCTTATTACCTGTTCTTGTGTTTATAAAAATTATTATGGCACTTACTCTTTTTAATGGAAGCCACACAAGTCATTGAAGTCAGATGGCCTCTAGATTTCCCCAGACCTGTACATCAAACAAACCGATAAGCAATAGATGAAACATAGAGTAGCCTTAAGAGTATATATGACAGGATGATGTCTCAGAATTCTCATATATATAGTATTGTATACGACTTTACCTATGTACCTATAAGGTTCCCTTCAATCTGCCACTTTAACAGACACATAGAGAGATACATACCTTTTCTACCAATCCCATTACAGGCAGTCCTCAACTTACAACAGTTCATTTAGTGACTATTCAAAGTTACAACAGCACTGAAAAAAGTGACTTATGACCATTTTTCACACTTATGACCATTGCAGCGTTCCCATGGTCATGGGATCAAAATTCAGATGCTTGGAATCTGACTCAAATTTATGATGGTTGCAGCCACCCAGGATCATGTGATCCCCTTTTGCGACCTTCTGGCAAGCAAAGTCAATGGGGAAGCCAGATTCACTTAGCAACCGTGTTACTATTTTAACAACTGAAGTGATTCACTTAACAAATGTGGTAAAAAAAATCATAAAATAGGGCAAAACTCACTTTACAAATTTCTCAATTAGCAACATATATTTTGGGCACAGTTGTTGTTGGAAGTCGAGGACTACCTGTACAAGTGGGCAAAGTGCATGCAGAAGTACATACTTATGATAGTGTGCAACTATGCACAGGGGGGAAGCAAAGTCTTGGCTTTAATCAGAGATCACAATCAGCATGAGCTGTCTTCCAAAAGGCCATCATTCCCTAGAATTGATTTGATTTTTAAAATTATTATTTTAAAATATTTGAACTTGAGAATCCCACCTCCTTGAGCTTATTTATCATTTGTTTACTTGCACACATAAGTCCCAAAGAGCAGTTCATTGTGAGCAAGATGGCGCTAAAGGGGAAAAAATTATCATAAAACCACAGTTCAAATTTCATGAAACAACACTGATGGATTTCCCTACACAGGCAGAAATTAAACTGCAATGCATGAATTATTTCCTCCTCTGTATCATGATTCCTCTAAGAGAAGAACATTGACATTAGCCTGAAATGCACGAGCAAACATTCTACAAACAGCAAAGGTGCTGAAGAATTTCTACAACAGCTGTGCAGGTTCTACAATTTTAATATTGATAGCCAAAAAAAAGTAGCTTTATCCTGATATTGATCTAAAATTGCAATTGATTTTGCAGATAACTGTCCGTTGATTTACTTGTTTGTTGTTTGAAGTGAACAACTGAGAAAACGCTGAGAGACAGCTTTAATATATTCCCAGAGTTCTATTCTAAAAAGTTGGAGCATGCAGGAGAAAGAGATACGCAAAGATATATTTATTCTAGCTGCACCATGGTGAAAAGTACAGGGTGTCTTTCATCAAAGCAGTGCAAGGCAAAATAAAACGAACAAGCTGTCTGACAAGAGAAAACCAAGCTTGGACACCACAGCCTCAGGACCAGAGGACTGGCAAAGCTAATAACGGCACTATTCTCTATTTGCTAAGTTGGCTGCAGTTCAAGGGCTTCTTTAAAAGGCTGAGGGCAGCTTTAAGTTAAAATCATAGCAGAGACGGTAATCTCTGATGGAAAGATGGTGTCTTTGATTTGCCCTCTGCTCATAGCAAAGGATTCATTATGACAGCTTATAAATCACCCACAGGAACTCAAGTCTGAAACATACCACAATGACAGGCTCCACTTTCCTCAATTTGTGAAAAGTATCATCTTCAAATACTTTGAACTTGTTTTCTAAATAGGCTGTTGATAATTATTAATCTAAAAACAAGTGGAAACCAAACTGTTCTTTACACAGCTACTTTTTGGGGGAGGAGGAAGGGGGACAGTTGAGTTGAATATTGCATGAAAACATTTAGGAAAATAGCTAAGTTCCAGGCTACTCATTAGCTAATAAGATACAATCAGTATGTTTGTTTTGAAATTTGCCTCATTCATTTAATTCTGGAGTCCTTGGCGCTCTTCGAGCTTGGTTGTTTGCTTGCAGACATTACAGTACTCAAGTAGGTAATAACCTCTGCTGACTGTCAGATTTGCTCCCTGCTTATACAAGGTAGCTTGCCCTGGTTTTCTCCTTGATCATTGTTTGATTACATTTTTTACTAGATTTTTTGCCTAGTGCTTGCTTATCTGAGTGTTGGCTGCTGGAGAGGATGTGTTCTGCCTTTTTAAATTTCATTTCTCTCTCTCTTTTGAAAGGCATGTAAATGTGGTTTATTTCTATATGCCTGTTGAAATATGTTTGAGCCCTGGGAGTCAGTTGGGATTTTTGTATAGCATTAGCTGCACACTCAAGGTCAGGATGGAGAGGTATCTATAATCATTTAAACAATCCTACTGGCTTTCCAGAATGCTACTCCCTAAATTGCTGAGTATGGGACTCTGCTGTTGTTGAAGTTGAACTGCAAGATCCAAAGGCATTTGGTTATATAGCAACTTTCCTATAACGCTGCTTGAGTCCATGGCTAGGTTGGTGGTGAAGTTTTCCAAGGTTACAGTCTTAGGGACCTTCAATCTGCTGTACAGGTTCAGAGGTATCCCAGATGTTTGTGGCCACCAAGTAAGAAGAGAAGGACAATGAAACTGTTCAACATGAAAAAAGGAACCTGGCCTTTTTCCAGAGTCTCATTTTGAGATATCAAGTTCTTCACAGATAATCTAAACAGTACACTATTGTACAAGTTTTATTTTTCTTGTCATTGGACTGGCAGTTGGTGTGAGAAGGGATTTATTCTTGCTCTGCAAAAAAAGTTGTCAAAATCTTCTCTATTATCCTCTGAAATGGTATTTCAAGCTAGTATGTATGACCCTTTTATCAGTCATAGATCACTGAATAAAGACATATCAGTTATATAATAATGATTACCCAAAAAATTTAAGCAACTTTTTTATATGTTTGGGAAGAAACTGTAAAGCATCATCTTTCATTTGAAGGAGGACAATATTGGATTCTTGTTTTATTCAACATGACAACTTACAGAAGTTCCCATTCATCTGGCATTGGCAGATATGTATCAAAGAAGGATTGATCTCAATTCTTTTCCTATTTCATACTCTTACAATCAATGGAAGATTTATTATGGTCACAGACCAGCATAAATTAATCTTGCCAAACTGCAGTAAATCAACAGCAATGTTGTCACTTGCAGAATGTGTCTACTGTTTTATTCAGCTGAACAAACAATAAAAATTACAGTGTTGCAACACATGTGAATTTTAATATTGTAATGAAGATAAAGTGTTCCTCACAATCAGACCAGCCTTGTCTTATAGATCAATTTTAGCTGAAATTACTGGCATCAGTACAGCTAAGAATCAAGGACACCAGTTCATGCTAATGCAAGCACTTTTGGAGCCACTGTTTTCGATGAAAGAGGGGAACAGAGTAGTCCCAGCCATATCTGTTTAGCAGTTAGTCCAACTCTTCAGGTGGCAATGCATGAACAGCCTTATTTGGGCTCAGAAACTAAGGAAGATGAGCCCTAATTATTACTTAAATGGGAAATCATCATTCTCAAAGCTGCAGACTTGATGGGAATTAACTACGTGATTATTTCTATGCAGTCACTGAAAGCAGTCTCAAGATCCATGTACCTAACTATTGTGGTTGACCATTAGTCAGTTGCTGCTATTTTGTGGCTATAGCATAGTACCATAACTCAAAGAAATTTTACCATCTATTTTGATTCTTATTTATCAGATTATTTAAGGTTGCTCAGCTCCAAAAAGCTTCTGAATGGCTTATAATAAGTCAAGTACAGAAACACAACTAAAAGTCACATAGCTGTTCAGACTTAAACAACATTCCCCAACATGTAAGAAAAACTCTGCAAACACTTTGGCTCTGCAAACACCCAAATTCCAGGCCTGGGAATAGAACCAGGTGTTAAGAGACTTCTGGAAATGTAGGAGGTAGGAGTCATGCATATATATGAGGAAGGCTGTTCCAGAGGGCAGAGACTGTAACAGACAAGGAACATTTCCTTTTAAACCAATGCGTTGCAGGGTACAAGACCTGAATGATGTTTCAAAGGGCAAATTGTAACTGAATAAGGCCACATTATCCAAACTAGTACTGGTGATGTTACCTAGTAGATGTTACCTAGTAATGAAACATCTGCCAAAAAACAACCAGCTCAGAGAACACCAATGACCCATCATTGAACCCTGAGCTACAAATATTCTTTTTTATTGGAAAGAATACTGTTATTACAGTAAGAAGTTTTTACAAGTAAGCAAAGAAAGAAAGGGAGTATAAAATGGCCATTTCTAGCTTATTTGCTTTTATCAGTGAGACATACTCTCTGAAGGGATTCGAACCTGGGCTGGATTGTATGTTAGGCTAATGTCTTAGTCATTGAGCCAGAGATTCTTCCTCTCTCTGGCTGCTTGCAGCAGGAGATCTATCAGGGTTTTTTTTAATGAGGCACCTCATTAAAAATACTGTTATTTTCAAACAGGATTTCATAGCTGCTACTAAACTATAAATACTATCATCAATAGATATTGCAGCTCTGCTTCCCTCCATCCCATATCTGGAATGGTGGTATTGAATGCTGAGCTGAAGTCTACAAAAAAGGACCCATGCGTAAGTCCTTGAGCGATTCAAGATGTTGAAGTATGTAGTGCAGAACCATATTAACAACATCATCTGTCGATCTATTTGCTTGGTAGGCAAATTGCAAAAGGGGTCTAACAGTGGATCTGCATTTTTAGTAAATTATATCCAGAAGGGTTGAAAGGTGCAGTTGGTATTAAAGAGGAAAAACTAAGAGGGATCCCTACTTGATGGAGCCAGATGGCTCAATCCACCACATTTCAGGTATGTATACATTGCCTCACATACAGGAACTAGGAAATGATGCAGCTGATTCCTAATATGCAAATGAGTCTTTTTAATGCTATGATTCGTTATACGGTGCCGCTTTCCAATGCTTTGTTCAAGGCCCGGTTCTTATTACTGCAGGGTACTACTTAGTTTTTTAAAAGTTGCAAGAGAAGCAAGGAATTGTGTTAACCGATATGATTTATATGACTGAACTAGGGAGGGACAATTTTCAAGATGCTCCATGATCCAATGGAGGATCACAGAATCAAGGAAAGTGACTATTTTGCTTGACATGAGAAGTTATCACTGAGGCTGTCCGATAAATTCTCCTGAGCAAAGCAGACTTTGGAGAACCATAGGAAAGCCAAAGATATTGAGGGAGATTTCCATTTATTGAAATGACTGTATGTTAAACTTGCTGTGATTGTTGATAGATGTATACCGTATACATACTCGGTTCAATAACAACTCATGATCCGATTGTGGTGAATTTGCAGTATTTCTCTGTTTCAAATGTAGGTGTTGTAATGTACATTTCCTGGAAGACAACCACCACAGAGCTAAAGTACAATTAATCATTTTTTTAAAAAAAACTCTTGTCACATCCATGATTACTGATTGCATACTGATTTTATGAGATGGCAAGAAATGAATATCTTACTTGTGCCAACCCCTGAGAGTTTTCAGTAAGAATATAAAATGCATTGGTCTAATTCCAGAGCCCAGATAATTTCTATTACCTTAGAAAGCTTTGATAATGAATCACTGTCAGTGTGGAAAGTTAATGGGATAGATCACATCTGATATGTAACACCTTATATTTGCATAGTAAACAAGAGAAGAGAAATGTCAATTATACTGATAGTCTAAGTTTAAGTTTATGCATTTCCCCCCACACTTTAGTTTTATTTGTCAAAGATCTGCTAGGTGCTGCCAAAGAAGTTGATTGAGCAAGATAATCTTTACAAGAGTCAAGCTGATTGAGTTCTTTGCCAGACTTCCTATTCCATCATAATCACCAAGCATACGTGCATTGCTCTTTTTACTGTTCTTGTTCTAAAATTAGTATTAAGGCTGTCAACCGGTGAAGAATTTTAGTAACTTAATAATCTGTCTCTTAGCCAATTAATCAATTAAAGACAAATATATTGGCAAATTCTCCAAAGTTCAGTGAATGTGCTTTCAAACCGAGAATTTTATTTCTAACAATAGCAACACTTTTCATAGGGCAAAGTATCTTTGTGGATCACAAATTTTGTCATGAAATAAATGTCACGATTTCAAGGCAGAACTGTTTGGTTGTATGGAGCTCTTCCCTTCTTTTGTTTTTCCTGTGGAACTTTAAGGCAGTCTGAAGAACCCTGGGTCACATCTGGTTTCCCATTACAAAAGGAAACAATGAGTGTATCTGTAGAAGAAAAATTCTTGTCAAGAGAGCGATAAGGGAGAATTTGCAGCTTGGGAAGTGGGGCAAACACTAAGATAAGGTGCAGCTTAGCAGGCAACTGATGGTGAAGAAGGAACAAGGCTGGGCTGCAGCCAAATCAGAACAGTTGAAAAATAAAGTTGAGACCAGCAACTTTATCATCCCAGGAGAGACCCTGAGGACCTAAATCAGCCAGCAGCTGGCCAGACACCTTCCTCCACTGCCCTTCCCAACACAGACTGAAAGACTTGGCCAGGCTAATGCTTCCAAGATGTTCACAACAGTGGGTAATTAACTTCAAGGAGACAAAATGGAGTTGAAAGAGTTACAGCTCATGCAACAAAGGAGAAAGGAGCTGTTGATTAGATTATTTAGGAATTAGATATACACATAGATATAGGTCAGACATGTATAGCATAAGTCTAGCACAGCATAGTATATAGGTTCAGTGATAAGTGATAAGTTCAGAAATAAGTAAATTTTAAAGGATGTGTGTGTGTAACTAAAATAAAAGCCTTCCTGGGAACACAGAGAAGACAGCAATACCAAATTGATTCTCCGACAGAGGTGCACAGCTCACATTCCCTGGACAAGGGGTGATCTCTATAATGCAGCAATAAATTATGTCTCCTTCCCCTCAACAATTAGCTACCCTTATACCCCGCTGATGGAAATGGCAACTCAGTGATCGGGATTACTCAGGCAGAAAGAGACAGACAATATAATCCCTGGACAAAGAGGAAACACTTTCAAAACTGATGAACCTGGGAGTGGGGGTGAGGAAACATTTTGATACTGAAGGGTGACATTAGATGTTAAAAGTGAAATGGAACAAAAATGACTTATACTAAAAATAGATGATAAAGATCCATAGAAGACAGAACTGGTTCTGTGTGCACATCCATGTGGATCCAAACATGGACAGTTTGCCCTTCTGGAATATAGTAATTGTTTTGGCCAGCCCTCATATATGAAGCAACCATAATTCTTGTTATATTAATTAATTGGAAATATCAGGGATCTAAACATATGCGTCTTGGATGAACAGAATATACTCTAAAGTCATGATGACATTCCATGAATTTTAATCTCAAATGTGACAATAATTGCACAAATCCAAATCATGTGAGTTCACGCTCCAATTCTTAAATTGCATCTGGAACAGCAGATTGGTTTCAACCAGCTCTTTTTAAATTATATCAAAGGGGACAAGTTTCCCATTTTTAAAACAAACAATCTTCTATTAACATACAAGTAACAGTTTATTCAAATTCATATACAAGTAACAGTTTATTCAAATTCATTATTCTGAAGGTCACATACGTAATACATAGCTACTTAATCAACTTCCCTCAACTTCTTATAAATAGGAACCACAGTTAATTATTTCTGAACCTCTGGCAAATGCAGATTTTTACAGGCCACAGCAGCATCAACACCAGAAAAGTCTAAATAACAAATGGGTGAGTAAAATAAACTGTCAAGAAGCACTCTGATTAAAGTGAAGTCATTTTTAAGTTCCAAAAATAATTTAAAAAATAAGATTAATTTGTTGGAACTGAGTTGGTCTAACCCAGTAATATTAAGAGGGCATTGGCTTACTCAGAAGATAGATTTAACAGTTATTTTTAAAGAAATTTATCATACCATGTAAAGGAACAAAAAGAAACAATGTCTACATACTATGCAAAAGAGACAATCAACAAGTCAAAAAGGGAACAAAAAGACCAAAACACCTTCCCACCAGCAATCAACACCCAGATGAGCATAGAATAACTCCAAGATTAACATCAGACCAACAATCAGGAAATAAACAGTACTCCAATCAAGAAACTGCCAAACTAACAATAAAAGGACCAACCAATGAATCTCCAAGACCACTCCCACCAACACTAACAGCGCAAACCACTAGAATGTAAATTGAGAGAAAATATCACTCCTTAGCACTGATAGTGTTATGTAGTTTGGGTAAAGAAATAACCAAGTTCAGAGAGTACCAAAGACCTTGAGCCAGAAATATTCACCTTGATTGGTATTAAAAAAAATATCATAATTTTCTGCATACTACTTGCAGAATTAAATTTAAGAATTGAAAATGATTCTTGAATAAACAGGAAATTCAGTATTTGCCAGGATTTCAATAAATTCAAAAATTACTCAAGTTGAATCCTCTAAGGAGCTGGATTCTGCAAGCTTTCATTCCAGCCTGGACTAAGGTTAAATTAATATTATAGCCAGGAAAGGAGAGGAAAGGAGAGGACAGAAGTCTTTTCCAACAGGCTATTATAATACACAGTGACATCCTTAAAGTATGGCTCTAGCAAAAAAAAGGAATTCATGAATGATTGCACTGAAATTAGTGCAGAGATATCTATGAAAAGAAGCTTCAGTGACACAGAGGTTAGCAACCTAGCTGAGGGAATCTCCTATTCCAAAGAATAATTCATGGCATCATCTCTTAATGAATAATTGACACACTGCAGTTAGAAATGACATTCAATCAATGGTTGATTGTTAAATTATACTCTTTTTGTTACATATGTCAAGAAAGTGATAGGGCATTGTGCTATTTAATTTATGCTTAAATTTAGTCATGTTCTGATTTATTTATTTTTTTGTAGGATGCAATACAAATTCTGTTTTGGAAGTCTGGAGCTTGCTGAGTTCCTGATTAACAGAAAGCAGAGTTTTGAATCTTTTGGAAGATGGTCTATGTTTGTGCATTTGCCTTCAATTCAGTTTTCCTGGCAACTGCCTAGACTGGTTCCTGTAGTTTTCCTGGAAGATTTTTCAGAAGTGGTTTGTACTTCCTTATGAAGGTCACCCAGCTATCTTTGTGCCTAAGGAAGGACTAAAACTCATGATCTCCAGACATCTAGCCTGATACCTTAACTATTACTACATCAAACCTGCTCTACTTTGGAAGGTAGATCAGATGTGTAAAGATTTGCTAATTCTTTAAGTTGCTCGGGATTCAACTTCAACCGAATTATTTTTCTTTATCTAAGACAGAGATTCAACAACATTACTGGGAATGAATGTTTTTTCAAAGTTCTATGCCAAATACAATACTGTAATTCAAAACTGTTGAAATTAATATTTTAGAGTCCTGTGTATTTTCTGTTTTAAAAACACCCTTGATAATTCATCAGTGATATAGTCAGGAACCTTTTAAAATATGCTATTCAGCACACTGAAGAAAACTTTATATACACAAACTACAAATGGAGGGCAACTAGAAAACATCTAGCAAACAAAGTCCAAAAGCTTCCTTCTGATCTTCCTATAGGGCTGATTTCTCCTCCTATTGGTGGTTAATAAAAACTTCAGATCAACAGAAATCCTCAGAAATAGTTGAAGTGTCAGGCCCAAGCTCAAAGATGATACAGCAAAATCCAACCAAGTCCACGTCTTAATTTGTTTACACCTAATAGAGAGAATCTTGCCAAACCAAAGCTGTAACCTTCTAACCAACCCACTAGATGTATCCTATGAGATTGTAGTATGTTGCTACCTTGAACCTCTTCCCTTCCCTTCTCCATCTAGCTTGGGACTGTCCTGTGGCTTAATCTAGACTTCTCTTTGAAGAGATCTACTGTCTTCTCCCTAAAAAGGTTCTGTATTGCCAAAACACCTATACACTGATTCTTCAGGTACACATTCCATCATATATAGTCACCACAAGGGCTCAGACCAAACAGGAGGGTTTAAATATGCTTCTAACCCAAATAGATTGAGTTGAGAGTCAAGGGTATTCCATAAACATAGTATGTATGGGTAAAGCTAATAAAAGCAGAGGGAACATAAGCATAGGGGATGAATAAGAGTAAGTATCCTCGTTAAAAGAGAAGTGAGACTCAGCAAAAGAAGAAGGAAGGATTGAAGAAAGATTAATTCAGCAGAGATGTATTCAGGAGCCACTTAACAAATCTTTGGAATATTTTTGCCTAGCAACCTTGGATGATCACAAAAATGCTAAGCAGAATCAGACTTGATTAGTACTTGAAACAGAAATCAATGGGAAATCACAGAGCCATAAACTAGATTGAGAAGTCAGAGTAACATGCTGGAAGAACATCTGTATTTCTGCCTTTGTCCGAGCCAAGTGTCTTGTATTATCAACTAGCCTTTTAATATTATCTCAAACATGTAAAATAACCCAGAATAATGGATTAAGCTCAGCACTTTTAAAAACCAGTTGCACAGAAGCTCTCAAATGAGTACCTAAGATAAACATCCCAAAATCTAATTTTATGTTAGTGAAAACATGGTTATAATAAACATTGATTGGTCAGCTCATAGGTATTCCTCAAACTCCCTAATTCTCTTCCCTCAGACTTGAAAATGGATAACAATAAGAATTTTCGGAGGCCTCCATTCACCAAGAATGATAACAAACTCTGATTTCACATGTGGTTACCCATTGACACTTGCCTTCTTAGCTCTAAACCAATTTTATTTTTGAATTGCCTAATCTACACAAGGGTCAAACAACTTGACAGAGGCGAATGAATAACCAGACTCCCAATTTCATTGCTAAATGGATAGATTCTAGCTCCTTCCAATCATGTTTGCATGTCTGTGTGTGATACATGTGTGTCTAATGTGAAGAGGTCAGAGAAACAGCATTCCTATAGTCAAGCTGTTCTCAAAACTCTTTAGTGAGGATTTATCTATTAAAGGGCTTAAAGAGGGATTGAACAGTTCTACTTACCAAGGAGCTCCAGGGCATCACGCAGTGGGAGAACCATTCTTGACCCTGTCACTGTGATTTGCCAATTGCCTCTGGTGTTCATTACCTCACTTGTCCATGAGGGAGAAGCCTAAAGATGGCTCATAATGTACTATGGAGAGGCAACATCAATCTGTCAATTATTGGCTATAATGGACCTGATAGTCTTTCACAGAAGACCACAGCTGAGCCTGCAGGTGTGGGGGGAGACATTCTTCTTAAGTGGCATCTGGATGGAAACAAGGAAGGCTGTTTATAATTAACAGGGGGGAAAGCCTACAAGGCTGAAGTTGAATCTGAACAACAATTGCATGTTAGGGGGGAGACAGAGAGAGGTGTGTGAAGGGATTTAATCTTGTCAACACAACAAAAACCTAGTCAGAAATTCTGAGAAATGCTATATTTCTGTGGTGAATTCCTAGCTCCATTTACATTTGAGGGGGATCTGTCAATAGTTTAAATAATTTCTAAAGCCTTTTATGAAAGAAAAAAAACAGGCAGATCTATTAGTCTATTCAGAAAGAAAAAAACCAGATTGGCAACATCATAGGATTTTTAGTTAAACACTCAGAAGTCTGAATGCTAGCTTTTTAATTTTTCCAGTTTCTTCTTTAGGGATGCTGCTAGGAGGAGATAGAAGGGTGATGTTAACAAGAAAAATGATGGAATCTAAATCTAAACTAAGGCCTCAGATAGATCATATCCCTATGTATTTTCTCTCCCTCCGATAATTTTGTGTTGTTATACATGAAACCAATGAAGGATTCTTTGAAATCAAGCAGTTAGCTGGATAATTTTAGCCAGTATATTTAAAACTTGAAATTTTTTTTAAAGGAAACTGCATACATACAAACATATCCAGTGTTGTTATTTCCTTCCAAGGTATGCAACTGTGTGCAAAATGCAAGAAATATATAAGAAATAGAAAGTGAAGGGGTAGCATTGATTTAATATAGCATTTTTGATATTTCAGTATTTTACTGAACAAAATCATGTCCATATATGGTAAAAGCTTCTGTACCACCTTGTTCCTTGCAGAGAAAAGTATAAAAACTGCACTTGTATCTTTTTCAAGGTGTGGTGCTCTCTACAGCCTCCAGCTGCCACGAAGATGAGAGACATCTACTCTTTTCTTTTGGCCAACAATAAAGCTGAATTTTGTTTGTTGAAAAGCCTTGATCTAGAGCAGGATTTCCCAATCATGACAACTTAAAGGCGGGTGGACTTCAACTCCCAGAATTCCCCAGCCAGCATGACTGGCTGGGGAATTCT